>JAWMAR010003796.1:0-68653 GCA_036785375.1 Leucoraja ocellata
CAATACTTGCTGCTTGTAAAAGAACCTCGTCCACCTCCAGCCGATCCATTTGCTAAACCCTCTGCTGCTCCTGGAAACACTAGTCTCAGCGTGTGCTCTCCGCCACGATAGGCAACCCCGTCTAACAACATTACCTCTACCGCATGCTCACCTTACCGGTTGCCTCAAGTGTCACCAGCTGCGTTCTCCTTTCCGGGATCACTGCCTCCGTCCCCCACTAATCTTTCTAGTACGGGGAGAGAGGGGTCTGTCCGTACGTGTTCGGGTCGTATTAGTAGATCGCTTGACAGATACGGCGAGTATGTTTAAATCCATGTGTTTAACCTTTGCCTAACTATCTTTACTCTTTACGGGGAAGGATGTAGATTGGTTATTGCATGTGAACCAATCAGAGTAGTGTTGTATCATTAATCCCACCTTACTGTACACTTTATATTAACACTCACTTCCTACATTAAGTAGTCTTGGAAGCGGTAATGATGAACTAACAAACTGCTGTACCGCTCTGCTATATGTTATAAATAAATATGACAAACTCTAGACCTGTATTCCTTCAATCATTTACAGCAACAATATATACAGTGCAACCCCGTGCTAACTGGCGGCAATTGACAATTCTACTGAAGCCGATTAACCTACCAACCTGTACCTCTTTAGAGTGTGGGAGGAAACCGGAACACCCGGATAACACCCACGTGGTCACAGGGAGAAAGTACAAATGCCATACAGACAGCACCCATAGTCAAGGTCGAACCTGGGTCTCTGATGCTTTAAGGCAGCAGCTCTACCCCTGCACCACTGTGCTTGTTTGCAGTTAAAGGTACTTGATTATGAAGTCTGATTTTCTTCTTGCAGCAATCTATTATTTACAATCCTACTGCTAAATTTGTAATATATGCGTACCCACACATTACTTGTCCTGACCACGAAGTGGAAGACTTATTGTCAATCTTGTAGAGCTGTAGGAAGATGTTCATTTTAATTGTTCAACTCTCTAACTGCACTGGCCAAATGTATAGGCGACAACATATACAGTGCAACCTAACATTACGGAGGGGCTGCATTCCTAGAAAACTATCTGTTTTGCGATTCTCTGCAACACAAACGCTTGACAAAAATTTACATCACGTTGTTTTGTTTGACATTTTGTGCTTATATTTTTTTTCACATAAATTCAATTAAAAAATTTTTTTATTTTGAAGCTTGAATAATTACATTATGATTTGTGTATTCTCTCAGGGTGAATTTACATGTTCTGATTGGCTGGAATGTAAGGTGTCACTGCACTTCATTCATAGAAACATAGAAAATAGGTGCAGGAGTAGGCCATTAGACCCTTCGAGCTAGCACTGCCATTCAATATGATCATGGCTAATCATCCAAAATCAGTACCCCGTTCCTGCTTTCTCCCCATATATCACTTGATATCCATTAGCCCGAAGAGCTAAATCTAACTCTCTCTTGAATACATGAATACATTTACGTTCACTCTTTGTGGCAGAACCAAGCTTTATTCTTTCAAGTTCTCTCTCTTGCATCCAACACTTGGTGAGGAAGAGAGCAATGAATCTTACCTGGGTGGGGAAATTCAATGTAAATTATCATGTAGGAATACCACAGACTGAGTTATTTTAGAGATACAGCATTGAAACAGGCCCTTCAGTTCATGGAGTCCATGCTGACCATCTATGCTATCCCACTTTCTCATCCACTCTCTACAAACTAGGAGTAATTTACAGAGGCCATTAACTTACAAAACCAAATGTTTTGGGGATGTGGCAGGAAAGTGAAGCACCCGGAACAAACCTATGCTGTCAAAGGGAAAATGTACGTCCCTGAAACAGACAACAATCAAGTTCAGATCGAACCCACGTCTCCGCCTCTGTTATAGCTGAGTCTCACATTGCGATTTGACACAAGAGGTACCCCGAGTTAAAACTTGTGGTAATAATGTACGATTAACGTACGGAACTCATGGACGCAACTTAGAGACTCGTGGCACTAACGGCAGGTACTCGTGAAACTTGTCAACTCTTGCAAAAAATCAAACATGTTTAAAAATTTCCACGAGTCAATTTTACTCTTGTGGTAAGAATTGAAACATTTTAACTCGTTGTAAGAACGTAGTGGCCCGTGCGTTTACCTTAGTGTATCGTGAGTCTACCGAGGGAACTCTTTAACTCAGCGGGCAGGCAGCAGCAGATTGTCGCTCCCTTCAGTTTCCCAGCGACAATCACCTGCCATAACGCGAGACAGATCATGCACTGTTGTAGGTCTCCTTTGCATGTCGGTGCTTCTGTCTTTCGCCACTCATTGTTGGCCCCATCTGTCACCACCCCCACCTACACCCCTCTGCTTCCCGGTCATGTCTGTGACCCCTTCTCTCCCCTCTCCAGCTCCCCGCCCATTGCACCGGCTCGGGGGCTTTGCACTGTCTTCATGTTGGCGATGCCAGCAGGTTACTGCCAGTCGCCCCGGGACAGTCATTTCCTTCAGTTTCCCAGTGGGTCGGAACGGGATCCCCCTCATCTCTGGCTGTGAGCGAACTGCCACTTGTCGCCGTAGTGGCCCATTGGGGAGCGAGTTCCTCTGGAGTTGGAGCGGGGCTGGGCTGGAGTTGCTGTTGGCTGTGGGTCTCTGGGTTCTCCGTGCTTGCAGTGGGCCTGGTGGGCCCGGGGGTCGGTGTCACTTTGGTCCTGACGTCTCCGGCCACCTCCCTGGACAGGAGCTGAGACTGGGAAATGTACCGCCTTTTGAGACTGGTGGGCAATCACTTCCAAAGTGTCTGCCCACACAGTCAGTACACCTCTCCCACACTTGTCTCCCGCACTAAGATCATCCCGCAGAGAATGATCCCAGCCTAACCCAAGAGCCATGTCACTCCAGACAGATTGATGACTCCCCCCCCCCCCCCCACCTCTCTCCACCTCAACTCACGCCCTGGGCACCAAAGCAGCTCAGTAGGCGAACCCTGAGCTCCGTCTCACAATAATCTGATGTGCACATCCATCCACATTTAAAGATTTAATCCCCCGGTCTCCCCACAGTGTGTAGACATGGTAGTAAATTCAATTAAAACATGTCAAAGCTGTGTATTTGAAACAAATCATAAGTATAACTGCTCTGGCACTGGATGGTACGCATTTTCCCTTTGTAGGTCACATCAATAGATGCGGCCGCGCTGAATTGCATCTTTAAAACAAAGCCACAGGATGGAGAGGTCTTCTTTAATACTGTTGCTTATTAAAACACAACACTGTTGCTTATTAAAACAAACCTTCAATTGAGATTGGCTCAAGAGTAACTCAGGAGACGAACTTGGAACATCGTAGAAATGACAAGTATACGGCAAACTTGTCATACCCGTGGGAACTCGGTTAAACTCTTGATCATACACTTGCAATCTCGTACACAACCACGAGTCTTTCACTTGGGGTACCTCTTACGTCAACTCACAACGTGAGAATCAGCTTTTAGGCAGCAGCTCTAACAGCTGCGCTACTTGCCAATGTTTAATCAAAGAACATTTCTGCTCACCTTTTGCTGGATGTTAGGTAAGAATCCTGACAAAGTTTTGAAGGAGGTAGCTGGCAGACTGGATGGACAATTTATGTAACACCAACTTGAGAGAAAAACTTGATCTTGTTGTTGCAAATTCACCGATTGGCAAGAGTAATCACTGCCTGTTCACTGGCCACGTGAATCATGTGATTAAACAACCAAGGATTGTACAGTCCAGTAATTGGTCCTTTGGCCCATTATGTCCATGTCGATCAAACTGTACGAAAAAAACAAGCTGTGTGTGTGAGGAGAAAAGGGCAAAAACATCTTCTGGTGAAAGACCAAGATGAAGGCAAAGGAATCGGACGCAACTGGAGTGGAGTTCAACCAGTATGCTTGGCTGAGTAGTTTTATGGCTTTCACTATATGTTGTATATAATTGCCTCAATTTCATTCTCTATCGTTAGAATCATTTGATAAGATTGGCCTTTTTTCATGCTCCATTAAAAAAAGTGCTATTTATTGAAAGTGCAAATCAACTGTGAGAATAAGCAAAAAAAAAATCCAAATGGCATTAACATTCATGAAATGACATTTTAATAAAACCTTGGTGCATTGCTGCTGCAGTTTCTTCATGACCTTTCCAACAACTCCCTGTTGCATTCTGAATTCTGCTAAATCTCCATCTCTGTTGCCTCCTGTGCTTTAAAACTGAAACTGTTGCACCTGCATCATTAAAATAGTAAGATTAAACGAGAACTTACCAGTTTGAAGTTTGATCTGTATTTTACGAGGAGGAATGTTGAGGGAATACGTGAAGAACCCCGCTTATGACGCATGCGTGTCATCCTTCAAAGCAGCGGTGTGAGGTCACAGAAACACTATAATGACCTAATATAGTAAGATTATCAAAGAGATACCAGTTTAAGATATGACTAATCGAGGGTGGGAGCGGAGGGCACGTATTCCCTCAACGTTCCTCCTCATAAAATACAGATCTCGTTTAATCTTACTATTTTACTTCGGAGTCACGTGAGTGACTACGTGAAGATTTCAAAGCTCTGTGACCTCATGCCGTGGAACGAGTCCATGCTTCACAACTGCCTTGGTTGTGGGGAGAATGATGTTAACATCATTAAACATAATACGATATTGAAACCCAACTGTAAAATATTAAATCCAATTATTGCCCCTATTTATGTGGTGAATTATATGCAGAACTTAAAATTGTTTCTGCAATTCTTCCAGGTTCAATAACTGGTTTGTTATAAAAACTGGTTTGTTGGATAGTTTCCTCCGTTGATCATTCTACTGTCTTGAGGGTTTTGTCCATTGGTACTTCCAGCTTCATAGCTGCCAATGTAGCTGCAGCCCTGATGGAGTAAGATTTAAATTTTCCCTGAGAGTCCACTCCAGCCTTTATTAGGACTTGCTTAGCCATTTAGAGATGATCTGGACTGTCACTGTTTTGAGTGGCTATTAGTAGCTGATAAACGTGACATTTCTTCCTCTGATGATCTAGCATACTTCATGTATGATAGTAAATGAGTTATAATACAGCAACGACCATCTGTCGTATAGGCTCGGTACTTTGTTTTTAGGCCTGCTGACCCCTGTCTGCTCTGTTTGACCCTTTGATTAATGTGACAGGTTTAATTCCCTGATGAAATCATCATGTTGTCCAGCCTTAGTTTCTGTAGTGACTGGACTCTTTGTGCCGTGACCAAGGCCATCAGCATGACTGTTTACATAGTCAGTTCTGTAATGACAGAGCTGTAGCTGGAGACCAGTTTCTTAACTTGGTCAGTACAAAACTCACATCCCATATATGAATGTACCTAGTTCATGGGGATTAATTTTAACATGCCCCTAATGAGTTTTGTTACCAGTGTGTGTGTCCCCACAGAATGCCGCTCTGTACCTTCGACAGGTATGTAGACAGAGCACTCCTGGCACTATGGTACTATGACTAAGCCTCTCATCGTAATGGAGGCTTGCCAGGAATTCCAGAACAGATGGCTGTTCATAGATCTGTGGGTGATAATAGTTATGAACGTACTTCCTATTTCTAGAGGATACCAAGTACTGTTGAATGAGTGGACTGTCTGTGACCCGCTGAAAAAATTCTGCCTATGGTCCGTCAGTCCTAGGTGTAGAAGAGGTGCTTTCAATTCTACAATAAATAGGTTAATATAGATAATAACATGGGTAACTCTCCATGTTGCTAGAAAGAACCAGTAAGTTAGGTCTATGATGGATGGTGATGAATGGTTCTGCCTTCTACCACCGTGAAAAAGGTGTATGGTAAACTCACTGCGGTGGATGTTAATTTGTGTTTATAATATGTTGTTTATTATTATATGGTTGCAGGCAATATCATTTCGTTCAGACCTAAATGTCTGAATAACAAAAAAAAATTCAATTCAATTTACAAATAGAGTTGGCCAGATAGTCACGTGGTGTCGGTAAGTTTCTACCCATAGTTGACATACTACTGCCGGTGTCCATAAAACTGGTCACTGTTAATGTTAGGTTATGAACCATGCCTAACAAATGTACTCACATCTAGCGCCATAGTGGCGTCAGTCGGTTACTTCATTAGCCTGTCAGAATGACCCATAAATTGTTTGAATGACGCGTGACTGCGTTCAGTAATTAGACAATGTCTAATATTATATGGCTGGCACACAGTCCCTATGCCAATTCTACTAGCAGTCTGATGGATAGTTAGTTCCCTGCCAGTCTCCATTAAGGCTGTACCATATTTACCAGCAAAGTCAGTGCCATGTGAACTGTGTTAGCAGTGAACCGCAGATGACCTGTAGTTAACACATCTGTGGGTACCTCTAATTGGTAATCTAGCCAGCATATCTTGATACGATGCTCGCCAAATAGTACCCTAGGATCAATACAGAAGATGACACAAAGTTCCCACCTGAAAGAATATAAGTACGAAGTATTCCATTAACCCAAGATGAAGTGGCAACCACCTCTGATTATGATAAGGATATTTAGTACACAATTTCTGTGATTCTTATTGGATGTCTCCATAACATCTATAATGTGTGTACGTAGTTTAATAATGCTTCAAATTGTTGCTTCCTTGTCTGAATGATGTTGTTCAGTACATGCTGAACTAAGGAGCAAGTAATGAACACCTCCACATTCTATATCAGTGGTTTGGGAGGTTCCAGGTTTGCATATAAGGCCAGTGCTTCCTGGTGAACTAATGTCATGTCTATTTCTAATAGTGCGGCCAATAATATCCCGCTGATAGGACTTTAGAACTTTCTTTCGGTTTAATACCTTGTCCTGTTATGTTTTTGGTTACTACTAAGACTAAAGGATCCAGCAGTCCAATATAATTCCTGATAGATAGCATTCCCATCTCAGGATTACACAGTAATGTCTGTTCCAGTAATGTCTGTTTCAGGGGAACAAAAGCACACCTGTGAGTAAGGCTAACTGGTCAGATTTGAAGCCAGCATCCTGACCAATGTGTCTCCAAAATACTTTGGTTAACACTGGCCACATTCAGAGCCCCACAATTTCCCGGAGGTAAATGTCTTGCCAACACCTCAGCAAAGGTATTGGCTTGCAGGTGATGTGTAGACATGTACTCAATGCTGGCAGCCATCCTGGCCTCTAGATCTTTGCCAGTCTGTTCTTGCTGAAAATATTGCCCCACCATGTCCAGCAACTTGGTTTCCTCGTCCTCCATATGGGAATGTGGCTTCATCTCTAGTTCAGAATCTGACACAGGCAGCCCTTCAACACCCTCTTCCGAGGAGGATGAAATGTCAAGCAGCCCTTTATGGTAATCTGCTGAGGGACTTACACCTTTGCCACTGTGGCTATCGTCCATATCCTGGAGCCTGTCACTCTGGAGAAGTTCCTCCAACAAACCGCTCCAGCCGACTTACGTGCTCTCGGGCACTAGTCGATCGTGGGTGTTTAAATTTATCCAACCGCTCCTGCCGACCTACGTGCTCTCGGGCACTAGTCGCACGCGGTTTTTGCCGCAGCCGGTCCCCATGCCTACGGGCACTGGTTGCTCCTGGCCGCCCCACATAATTGTGCCGTTGCTCACCGTTCCGGTACTCCCCCGGCACCTGTCGCTGACGGCCGAACATGCTGCAGCCACTCGTACTGGTTTCCCAGCTCCGCGAAAGTGGCCGCTGCTGGCTGCGCTATATCCTGCAGCTGCTCATCCTTACTCCGGTATCGGTAAGTATTATCCGGAGGCTGTTTCTCCACATCATTTTCGCAGTGATGTACTTTGCGCTTTGCCTTCCCGCCCGGTCTAGGATTTGATTTTCCCGGCGCGGGATTTAAATCCGGCACAGCTGATGTCTCCATACAAGTTGCCTGTACCGGCGGCTGCTGCTGGTCCCCGGCACCTTCGCCACTGACGTCCTGCAGCTTCTTTACAGCCTTTCTACGCGTTGCTCTGTCCCTTTCCTACACAGGGTGAAAAACAGAATCCACTTTCTCCCCTCCTTCAGGGTTATGTAAACCTGTGCCTTGGTCAGGGTCTGACCAAATTTGGTCCTGCCCACTCTCCTCCGAGGAGTAAGAGATATCCTGCGGCCCCACACGGGGTACCGCTGTGGGACTTACCTCTTGCCCACTGTGGCTAGCCTCCACATTCATTGCATTGGGGGTTCAGTATTGATGTGGATAGAGAAATGGCTGGCAAACAGGAAGCAAAGAATAGGAGTAAATGGGTTATTTTCACAATGGCAGGCAGTGACTAGTGGGGTACCGCAAGGCTCAGTGCTGGGACCCCAGCTATTTACAATATATATTAATGATCTGGATGAGGGAATTGAAGGCAATATCTCCAAGTTTGCGGATGACACTAAGCTGGGGGGCAGTGTTAGCTGTGACGAGGATGCTAGGAGACTGCAAGGTGACTTGGATAGGCTGGGTGAGTGGGCAAATGTTTGGCAGATGCAGTATAATGTGGATAAATGTGAGGTTATCCATTTTGGTGGCAAAAACGGGGAAGCAGACTATTATCTAAATGGTGGCCAATTGGGAAAGGGGGAGATGCAGCGAGACCTGGGTGTCATGGTACACCAGTCATTGAAGGTAGGCATGCAGGTGCAGCAGGCAGTAAAGAAAGCGAATGGTATGTTGGCTTTCATAGCAAAAGGATTTGAGTATAGGAGCAGGGAGGTTCTACTGCAGTTGTACAGGGTCTTGGTGAGACCACACCTGGAGTATTGTGTACAGTTTTGGTCTCCTAATCTGAGGAAAGGCATTATTGCCATAGAGGGAGTGCAGAGAAGGTTCACCAGACTGATTCCTGGGATGTCAGGACTGTCTTATGAAGAAAGACTGGATAGACTTGGTTTATACTCTCTAGAATTCAGGAGATTGAGAGGGGATCTTATAGAAACTTACAAAATTCTTAAGGGGTTGGACAGGCTAGATGCAGGAAGATTGTTCCCGATGTTGGGGAGTCCAGGACAAGGGGTTACAGCTTAAGAATAAGGGGGAAATCCTTTAAAACCGAGATGAGAAGAACTTTTTTCACACAGAGAGTCGTGAATCTCTGGAACTCTCTGCCACAGAGGGTAGTTGAGGCCAGTTCATTGGCTATATTTAAGAGGGAGTTAGATGTGGCCCTTGTGGCTAAGGGGATCAGAGGGTATGGAGAGAAGGCAGGTACGGGATACTGAGTTGGATGATCAGCCATGATCATATTGAGTGGCAGTGCAGGCTCGAATGGCCTACTCCTGCACCTAATTTCTATGTTTCTATGTTTCTATGTGACTGCCACCATGGAGGAGCTCCTCCAGCCATTTTGGTGTGATTTGCACTCCTCGAAGTCAACGACTTTGTTTTGGTGTGATCCGACTCCTCGAAGTCAACGACTCTGATTATGCCTACCGAGTTGTCGGGAAAACTGCTCCAGCGACCGTTGTCCTTGCTCTAAAGTCGGCTCCGTTCCTGTTTAAAAAGAAATTAACGGGCCCCGGCCGCTGCTGGCTGCCTGCAGTTCTGCAGACTCTCCCCAGCCAGCTTAATCAGCCTTCTGGATAAAAAAGGGTAAGTAAAGAAAACGAAGTTCCCTTACGTTCCTGTTGCAGGTTCAACCCCTGCCGATCAGCGATGACGAGTTTGAATGCGTGTAGCGATATGACACGCATGCGTCGTAAGCGGGGTTCTTCACGTAGTCATTCACGTGACTCTGAAGTAAAACAGTAATCTAGACATAAAGCCCAGAGTAAAAGAACGTACAATACATTTGTGAACGGTGGAGGCAGGATGATGAGGGGTAAAATGGCAGTGTGTTAGTTTGGTGGGTGGAAGCAAATAATGAAATCCTGCTGATCAGACTGTGAAGGTCTTACTGCTGCTGATAATATTAGTTAAGAGTTATTAATGCAAAAAAAAAACATATATTTTCAGTTCTGCTCAACCTCTAACTGCTCAGTTAGTTAATGGCACAATAGCTCAACAATTCTACTACATGGCCTGATATTTATGTATGCTGCATGATTGAATTTCCAAGAAAACAATGATCAGTAATAGAAATTTGGGGATGACCTTGTGGATAAAGATGTTTGTGATTTTCTATTTAGGGATGATAGACACAAAATGCTGGAGTAACTCAACGGGACAGGCAGCATCTCTGGATAGAAGGAATTTGTGACGTTTCAGGTCTAGGCCCTTGTGGATGTTGTGTCTATCTTTGGTGTAAACCAGCATCTGCTGTTCCTTCTTACACATTTCCTTTTTGCGTCCTTATCATGGAGGGTTTGCCATAAAGACAAGTGCTGTGATATAGAAATAGTCGTAAGTCTTTTATCTGGATTTCTTTCCTGTAATTTTCATCCACATGCAAATGCAGGTTTCATGAAACCTTCCCCCTCCTTTGCCCACACCTGGACCCATCTGCTGAAAAATATTGTTCCCTATAAACACCCTCCTCCCTCTTCCCCTGGCTCCTCGGTCAATTATCTCTCCCGTATCTGGTTCCATCTTCCAGAACTCCATCTCTCAACCTCCCCCTACTGCTCTCCCACCTGGCTCCGTTTGCCCATTGTCCTCCACTCCACATGGTTTCATCTGTCACCTACCAACTCCTGCCTCACTCCTCCCTCTCACCTGTCATACTGGTCGTCTTCCCTCAACACTATCAGTCCTGATGCAGACACTCGACCCAAAATATTTACAATAGACAATAAGTGCAGGTGAGGACAAGGCGAACTCTGCCCTTGTTACGAGTGGGGGGAATGGGAGTGAGAGCAGATTTCCGGGGTATAGAAGAGACCCTGGTGAGAGCCTCATCTATAGTAGCAGAGGGGAACCCCCGTTCCCTAAAGAAGGAGGGCATGGCCTGGTTTGGGTGCAGATGCGGCGTAGACAGAGGAATTGGGAGTAGGGGATGGAGTCCTTGTAGAAAGCAGGGTGGGAAGTAGTCCAGATAGCCATGGGAGTCAGTAGGTTTGCAGTAGATGTCAGTCAGTCGTCTGTTACCTGCGATGGAGATGGTGAGGTGTAGAAACGGTAGGAAGATGTCAGAATTGGTCCAGTGTATTTGAGTGCCGAATGGAAGTTAGTGGTGAAATGGATGAAGTCAGTCAGTTCTGTATGGGTGCAGGAGGTAGCATTAATGCAGTCGTCAATGTAGCAGAGGTACAGTGTGAGGATAGGGCCATGGTATGCCTCGAACAAGGATTGTTTGACGTGCCGTACAAAGAGGCAGGCATAGCTTGGGCCCATGCGCGTGCCCTTAGCTAGGTACGCCTTAGATTTGGAGGAAATGGGAGGAGTCAAACGAAAAATTGTTAAGGGTAAGGACCAGCTCCGCTAGGCGGAGGAGAGTATCAATAGATACTCCTGGTGGGGGATGGAGGTGTAGTGACTGGACATCCATGGTGAAGATGAGGGAATGGGGGCCTAGAAAATGGAAGTCACGGAGGAGACGAGGAGCATGTGAGGTGTCTTGAACATAGGTAAGGAGGGATTTAACCAGGGGGGATAGGATGGAGTCAAGGTATGAGGAAATAAGTTCAATAGGGCACAAACAGGCAGAGAGAATGAGTCTACCAGGACAGTCAGGTTTGTGGATTTTGGGGAGACGGTAAAATTGGGCCATGCGGGGCTGGGGAACAATATGGCTGGTGGCTTGGGAGGACAGGGAGCCAGAAGTGATTTAGTCAATGATAGTGTTAGAGATAGTGGCCTGGTGCTCGTCTGTGGGATCATGGTCCAAGGATAAGTAGGAGGAGGTGTCTGAGAGTTGACGCGTGGCCTCAGCCTTGTAGAGATCAGCATGCCAGACTACCACGGCACCTCCCTGGTCGGCAGGTTTGATCACCCAGTCTGGGTTGTTGCAGAGTGAGAATGTTCGGGGGGGGGGGGAGGTTAGAGTGAGAAAGGTGAGTGGAGAAGTTGAGGCGGTTGATGTCCTGCCAGCAGTTTAAAATAAAAAAGTCTAAAGCTGGTAGATAGTCATGAGGGGGAGTCCAAGAGGAGGAGATCTGTTAGAGATGGGAGAAGGGGTCATCATTGGGGAGCGAGGACTCCTTCCCATGCAAAAACGCTTTAATGAAGAGGCGACAGAAGAAGAGCTCCACATCTTGGCAGACACGGATCTCATTAAGGTGGGGACGGAGGGGATCAAAGGTGAGGCCTCTGCTGAGGACAGACCATTTGCTATCCGAGAGGGGAGGTTAGGGAGGATGGTGAACACATGACAAGGATGGGGGTTTGGCCCAGAGGAAGGCAGGTGAGTGGACTGAGGCAGAGGCGATATCTGTTAAAGGGGTGGTGGGTGGTCATTGAGGAGGGGGTTATGAGGACTATAGTGTTGGTAGGGAAGAGCTGGGGTCACATGGTTTGAGGGGGAGGGGGAGACCCTGTGGAACAACCACTGAGGTTCCCTGTGTTGGGGGGGGGTGCACTAGGATACAGCACGGTTAGACCCCGTGATGTCAGAGTCTGCAGTGTGGAGACTTCAGGTCCAGTGCTGAGCCAAGGACTCAGGTCGGGCGACGGCTGCAGCCTGTTGGTGAGTGGAGGAGTGGCGATGGTCAGTAGAGTTGATGGTGGAGGCCCATGGGGAGTGGACTCCGGGACAGTGGGCGAAGCCTAGTAGGTATGTTCCAATACTTAACTTCAGCGGCGCTGCAATTCTGCCACTGGCCGTGTGCGTGGGGGGGGTTAAAACGCCTTTGAGGGGGGGGGAGGGGGCGGGGTTAAACGTGTTATTTTCCTATCTTGTCCTGGATTATATTTGGTTGGAGTGCAAGCTTTTGCTGAAGAATCGGTCCGACGGGCGTTCTGTGTATTTTTGTTTTAATCGCCCGACAATTTCAGCGCTGGAGTCATTTTAAAATCAGCTTTAAAGCCGTCAACATCGACAACGGGGATGGATTTCAGGTACGGGACAGGTAAACAAAAGCCGTTTATTTTATATATAAAAGTGGTCCTTTAGTTCACATTTTAAGTTGCGAAATGGTGATTTAGTCCCCATCTGAACAGGCAGTATTTTTCCTGCGGATATGGGTCTAAATTCACTGCAAACCGCAACGTTCCAATTGATCGCGTTCCAGAAAAACCCACTCGCAAGATGATTTAAATGGCCATTCATTTACAGGTATTAAACATTAAATTCCTTCCATTTGGCCTATAAATCCGTGACAATGAGATTTAAAAATTATGTTATATTGTGAATTCTTGTGTGAATAGTATTTGGACACTTAGGCTATATAAAAATGTTAATCTTTTCTTAAGAAATTGATAGATGCTTAGATCTAGTAATTGAATTTTGTAATTAGCTACAATTAGGTAACTAGCTAATTATATGCTTTAATTTCAAGTCATCTAAGGAAGATTGTTTTATATTTGTTTCAGAATGCTTCAATCTATAATAACTGAAAATTTATTTCAGTTCTCTTCATTTTTAAGAAAGTTATGGCCATTTGACTGTCCTCGATCGCAGCTTTTGTGTTAAGTCAATGGAAAAGCAATAGGGAACAAGATGCTAATTTCTGAGTATGAAAATGGCCATCTTTTTAAATACTGAAGATATGAAAGTTAATTAGGTGTCAAATTAAACTTCTTTTTATGCTTTATCTGATGGGATAAATTAAAGACTTGATTTTTAAAATCTCAAACTGTAACATTGCTAAGCCTAGGAGGTCCCTGTCAGCAGATGCCCTGTGAGGCGGCGAGGTTCGCCGATCCCGGTGAAACGTCGAGGTTCGGCGATCCCGGTGAGGTAGAGAGGTTCAACAGTCCTGGTGAGGCGGTCCGGGTGAGGCGGCGAAATGTGGAGGTCCCAGTGAGGCGGAGAGCTCGGTGGTCCCATTTTTGTGGCGATAGGCGGAGGATTCGGGGAGGTAGCGAGGGTCGGCATTATCGGTGAGGGGGGCAATAGTTAGTTACCGGTGAGGCAGTGAGATTCAGCATAATTGGTGGGTAGGTGAAGGTCGGAGGGAGCGGCCACCTGGAGGTCGGCGATGGTGGCATCTTCGTTGGTCTGGACCTGAGGTCAGTCGGGGAGGCGGTGAGTGCTGGTGCTGATCCTCGAGGCAAAGATGGCATTGCGGGGCTAGGCCTGGTGGTCTTCGGGCAGGCGGCATGGGCCAGTGTCAGGCCGAGTCCCGCGACGCCTTCTTTGTCACGAGGAGCAGCACCAGCACTCACCGCCTCCCGAAATGCTACACTTGTTGCTTTACCTCCCACTTGCCTCCATCCAAGGACCTAAGCCGTTTTTCCAGGTGCGGCAGAGGTTCACCTGCACCTCCTCCAACCTCATCTATTGCATCCTCTACTCTACATCGGTGAGATCAAGCGTATGCTTGGCAATCGCTTCGCCCAACACCTCCGCTCGGTTCGCAATAACCAACCTGATATCCCGGTGGCTCAGCACTTCAACTCCCCTTCCCATTCCGAATATGACCTTTCTGACCTGGGCCTCCTCCATGGCCAGAGTGAGGCTCACCGTGAATTGGAGGGGCAGCACCTCATCTTTCGCTTGGGCAGTTTACACCCCAGTGGTATGAACATTGACTTCTCCAATTTTAGGTAGTCCCTGCTTTCTCCTTCTTTCCCCTCTGCTTCCCAGCTCTCCCACAGCCCACTTCCCAGCTCTCCGCCTCTTCCTTTCTTCTTCTCACCCTCCCCACCCCCACATCAGTCTGAAGCAGTTGTCTCGACCTGAAATATAGCCTATTTCCTTCGCTCCATAGATGTGCCTCACCCGCTGAGATCCTCCAGCATTTTTGTCTACCTTTGATTTTCCAGCATCTGCAGTTCCTTCTTAAACAATCCACATCAATGTAGTTCGGAACTTATTTGGATGTTTAATAATTCAGAATATCAATAATGTACCTTGGGCCAGATCTATGTTAAGATGTTAGGAGGGCAAAAAAAAGAAAACTTAACTTGACTTGGGAGCGTTCTGCAAAGCAAGTCATCAATCAGTGATAGCTGGCTTCACAATGCATTTATTATCGATGAACTTACTTTGAAGCTAGCTCAGAGAATTTCAGTGAAATTGATAAAGCCAAAAAAAATCAGGAAAGTTGTGACATGAATTTTATCACAGTACTCACTACACCAGAGAAAAGTCATGGCTATTTCTTGAAGCATATTTCTGAAGCTGATAGATGGTACACCATGAGAGGGACCATTTTGGTTGTTTTAACGTAAGCCATCACTTCAGACACCATTGATTGAACAGGAAACTTGGAAAACAAGTACTATCTTGTCCACATTGTCTTTAGGCAACAACAAAGTTGCTCTCATAGAGAAACTTTAGAACTGTATAGAAGATACTGACTAAATAGTCAACGTGGCCTCAGTGATCAGGCCTACTCTTGGGTATCCAGTTTGACATGTGATGAGAAATCAAGCCACTGCAATGAATTTTCCTCGACTCATGGGATCTCAGTGGAGCTCTGAAAACCATAATGAAAACAATAGATGATTTTTAGCCAAACCTCAGAGTAATAAAAATGCTTAATGTAACAGATGCAAAGAATCCATTTGGGCTAATTTCAGTGTAGACCTGGGCAGAAATAGTCTGCATGTGTGGAGGTAAGGCACGGTCAGTTTTTTTTTTTACCTTAATTTAAGTGGGATATTGTTGTCACTTATTGGCTTTAATATAATCCCATCAGAATGATCAACCCCTTTCTTATTTCTAACCTGTTTAATTTTATGTCTGTGTTGTGTCTGCATGCACAATGGTTAAAGATGTGCATATTTAATTGCAACATTCAGTTCTCAATAGTCTCAATATTCCTTGCACTGCCTACTATCAGAACAACTACTGTGCGCAGAGACTTAATACATAAACAGACCAAATAATATCAATAAACAGGCTATTTGTGTCCTACATAGATTTATCATCATTGTGCGATGACATGCACTCATTTTTAAAGCTTTATTTATCTCTTATCCTCATTTTCAGTCTGCCTCTCCTTCCCCTAGTCTCTTTCCAGCCCCATCCAGTGTACAAGGAAGAGTTTTCAGTCAATTCTCTTTCATAGACAAATACATGTACTCACAAGGCATCTGTTTGTGCATTATTTTAATGTAGGCCATAACCTGCTTATATTTTATGCTTGAGTGCCTCCATTAAAAAAATGGCAGTGGGACAGTTAAACATTCACAGTTACTGCCGACAACATTTTCTAGATTTATATCATGTAGCATCCCTCTTGATATGAAACCCACATTATCAAATCTCCAGTAGTTTTTATTAGGAGCAGGCATTATAAGGGTTCAGATGCAATGGGCATCAAACAACATCACTGCTTAAACCTTTCTGAAGTGTGCACACATGCTTCTGCTTACCTTCTTAAATAATCAGAAGTTCATTCATATTCAATTCACAATGCACAATTAGGAATCCATAATTCAAAGACAATGAAAATGCAAATGATAAAACAAATTTCACTTGCTGCAAATATTGCATGTTCTGTTATGGAGTGTGGCCATTAAAACCCACAGATTCAAATGTCGTCTTTATAACTAATAGGATGGCTCCCTGGAGTGCAAGAAATTGAATAAGCTGAGATAACTGGCAGCATGGATGAGAGGGTCACTGAGCAACAGTTTCCAGGCAACATATCTTCCCGAACTCCCAGGAATGGGAATCATGACAACGTTGTTAGCCTTTCATACCACAGATCTATTGGGTGGAATATTTGTCATCACTTTCTTACATGGGTGCCTTTTCTCACCTTCCTCACCATCCTCTTAGGTGGGTAAGATGGCCTAGAAGCCAAGTGTGATATTGCTGTTAGTGAAATAAATATAGAATATTAAAACAGGGAACTAACGGTTAAACTACATAGTTGAGGACACAGCTACTGAAGGAAGTTGACAGCATCAGAAAGTATTAGCTATGGGGAAAGGCGGGTTGGACCTGAGGTTGTTTCCTTTTGAATAGTTCACATGGAGGGAGATTTAATTGAGGCGTGCAAAAATGTTTATGTTTTAGTGGAGAAATAGGTAACAATGGAGCATTTAGTTTAGTTTTGTTTGGAGATACAACGTGAAAACAGGCCCTTCAGCCCACTGAGTCCACACCGACTAATGATCACCCATACACTAGTGCTATCTTACACATTAGGAGCAATTTACAGAAGCCAATTAAGCCACAAACCTACAAACCTGCAAACTTGCACGTCATTGGAATGTGGGAGGAAAATGGACCAACCTGGAGAGAACCCATGCAATCACAGGGAGAAGGTGCAAACTCCGTACAGATTGCACCCATAGTCAGGATCAAATCCAGATCTCTAACTCTGTTAGGCAGCAATTCTACTGCTGCGCATTGTGCCACCCAAATTTAAGGTATTCAGATTAATAATTCTGATTATTCTTAATTATTCAATAATAATGATTCTATCCATTACTAAACTAAGAGGGACCCATTGGGTCCCAGCTTCACACGGAGGGATGGTCCCCCAACGCAATATTCCACCTCTCCACCAATTCAAATACACACACACACTTACACACACACAGACTCACACACGCTCACATACACACACACTCACACACACTCACACACACACACATACACTCACTCTCACTCACTCACTCACACACAGACTCTCACACTCACACATGCACTCACACGCACTCACACAAACACAAACTCACATACACACTCACATACACCCACACACACTCGCACATATACTCACACACACTCACGCATGCACAACACACACACACACACACACACACACACACACACACACACACACACACACACACACACATATGCCAGTAAACGTTCTGGAATCTGCTCACACGGCTGAGTGCGGCCTCTCCATTGTGGGGCTTCCGCAGTCAGTGGCACTTCCGCAATCAGCGTGACCTCTGCACTTACCGGAATTACGCATTCAGTGCCATCTCTGCACTCACCAGAAATTACGCAATCAGTGAGACCTGTCCACTAAGCAGAAGTCACAAAATGAGCGGGATTTTTGGACTAAACACAGTTGGACCTAATAAAGCATTGTTCCCTTCCATACACAGTTGGACATAATAAAGCATTTATTCCTTCCAAACACTGTCGGACCTAATAAAGCATTTATTCCTTCCAAACACAATCGGACCTATAAAACATTGCACTTTCAAGCACAGGCAGGACAGCAGGCCAAACAACTCATGGCATTGTCATTAAGGGCTAACACATCATTTATTGCAAGAACATTGCGGACTCACAGTTCAGTTGATTCACTGCTTAGAATGACAGTCGTGGCCTCTCCCTTGCAATCTTGCAGAGTGACTGACCCACGTTCAGGCTTCTGGGGTTTTATAGTCCTGGTAGAGTGGCAGCCTCACAAGGTCAGGGACGCAGCTCAATCCTAACCTTGGTGCTGTCTTGGGGAAGTTTGCATGTTCTCCCTGTGACAGCATGGATTTCTTCCTGATGCTCCAGTTTCCTCTTGCATCTAAAAAACATGCAGATTTGTTGATGAATTGGATTGTAAATTGCTCCTAATAGGTAGGAGATGGATGCGAAAGTGGGAAAACTTAGAACTACTGTGAACAGGTGATCGATGGTTGACATGAGCTTGGTGGGCCAAAGGCCCTGTTGTCATGCTGTATCTTTCAATCGATCGATCAATTAATCAATTTAGACTGTGAGGTGAGAAATGGGAAAGGTCCGAAAATTTGGTTTTTGGTTGCATGGTCATGGAATGGCCTCTGAGCAGGGGATTTCTATAATTGTCTCTTTTTTTTGGTATATCTGTAATGATAATGATCTTGACTTCACTGTGTTTCCTATTTCTACCCCGCCTTTGCCTTCAGCCCCTATTCTGTTCAATATCTCAATCACTATTTTGCAGAATAAGTTGTCAGCTAATGTTTACCATCGTGGATGAACTCCGTTTCAGTTTTCCAACTTCTCTTGGCTCCCTTGCATCTGCTCTGAAGATACTGACATCCACATCAGCACTTTGTATGTTTTCTTTTGTTTTCATCTTAGCTGAGGATTTGTATCAACCATGCCCAACAATGACGATATCCAACAAAATAGAATCTAGCTATCACTCCCTGATATTTAATGGGATTGCCATCACTGAATCCCACCGTTAACAATTCCTGGGGGTTACCATTGACCAGAAATTGAACTGGAGTTGTCATGTACACAACATGGCTACAACAGCAGGTCAGCTGCAGGAATCTTATAGTGAGAAACTCGCCTCCTAAATTAGCAGCAGAGCTGCTGCCTTACAGTGCCAAAGGCCCTGTGGATGGATGGATCCTAACTATGGGTGCTGTCTGAAGGAGTTTGTACATTCTCCCTGTGACCACATGGGTTTTTCCTGTGTGCTCCGGTTTCCTCCCACATTCAAAAGACAACGTTTATAGGTTAATTGGCTTCTGTAAATTGCCCTTATGTTAAAAGAAGAATATCAAATTAACAAAAATAAATTTTATGATCTTTCATTCATTTAAAATAACATTCAATAAGATTTATTAATACAAACCTTGTTTGCATTTATTTCACAACCAGTATCTCCAAAACCAAAATAACTAACTTCTTACTTTTAGGATGAACACAAAATGCTCGAGACCCTTTGTCAGACACTTCTTCGGGTCTCTACAGAGATACTGCCTGTCCCGCTGAGTTACTCCAGCATTTTGCATCTACCTTTGGTTTAAACCAGAATCTGCAGTTTCTTCCTTCCCTTTTAAGATAGGCTGATGGAAGTGCACTCTTACACATATTTTCTGAGTCCAGCTTGAACCTGTCCAGGGGGATTCAGGGCACCCCAGAACTCATCCAGTTAACTCAGGAAGGATATACTTGTGATGAACGGAGTGGAACTGTTTTTCACCAGTTTGATGGTAATTAGTAATTTGTGAAATAATTTGTGTTTTTGTGCTCTTTGACTTCTCCAATACTCCCAATGTCAAGAAATACTCCTTTGATGGTTGACCTGCCTCCAGTATACCGAGGCAGCATATCTCCCCACAGCATCGGTTGCCTCATCTATTGAGATCCATATTTTGTTGCGTGCAACTTCATCTCTAATTTTCTGCACAACAATGTTGAAGTTTCTGTCAACATAATTTTTCCGTAATGATGACTCACTCGGTATATGGTCCTCTGTGTATTTATCTAAACAACCTCTGAGAGATTTGTTTTCCAATTTCCACAGTGGAATTCCAGAATTCAATGAATGCTTTGCCCAGATCACTCGAAAACTCAGATTTGCGAATGGAGCCAGCAGTAAATGTTGTGAGGAGACAAGCTTGCTTATTTCCTACCTTCAGTTTCTCTGCCACCGACTTCTGTTTAGCTGTCTGTACATGCTGGGAGACAAAATATTTCTTCTCATGATTCACTGCTTTCTCACATGCTTTGCAAAACAGAACACAGTTGGCTGTAGAGAATATATCACTCCCGTTCACTCTCACCAAATCTTTCTTTTTTTTTACAAGGCGTTGACTAGACTTTAGGCATTTTGACGCTTGCAGGCGTAGATCCTACAGGAGTGTGGATACAGATCTCTACAGGCAGGCCAAGTATAAGCTGAGAAAAGGAATCTGAGCTGCCAAGGAAAGGTACTCTGAGAATTTGAGGAGCAAGTTCTCAGCACATGACTCTTCTTCAGTGTGGAAGGGCTTGCATGAAATCACAAGCTACAAGAGGAAAAACCCACGCTCCTTGCACAATCGTCAGCTGACCAATGACCTGAACGAGTTCTACTGCAGGTTCGATAAATAGAAACTTAACCCTGAGATCCCCCACACCCCATCCCCCACCAACACTTCACACCTACTCACAGTTTGACTCCAGTTTGAAAAGACAAGATCCTGCCCCACCTACTCCTCCCCAATCACCACTTCACATCTACTTAAAGCATGACCCCCAGTTTGCAAAGACTGGACCCTTTCCCACACACCCCTCTCTAATCACCACCACACCCACTTACAGCCGGGTTTCGCCTCGGTAATGTAATTTTTTTTGTAAGTTATGTTAAAATGGCAAAAAAAGGCTGATTTAGGCACTCAATCATTGATAGGCATTATCTTCCTGAAATCATCAAAAAAGGCATGAAAAGGCACATGGCATTTATGGCAAAACCTGGCTCTAGTAATTACTCTATGTCTTACGAACAGACATTAAACTGACTACATGTGCATTCCCTTGAGTTTAGAAGAACGAGGAGCATTCTCTTCAAGGTAAATTCTTAAGGGGTTTGGTAAAGTAGATGCAGATTTGATATATCCACTGGCTAGAATATCTAGAACTAGGAATCATAGTCTCAAATTAAAGGACGTTCAGGCAGGGATGAGAAGAAATTTATTTACCGAAAGGCTGTGGAATGTTTGCATTTTTCTATGCAAGAGGCTGTGGAGGATCATTTGCTGAACATATTTAGAACAAAGATCAATAGATTTTTAGATATTGAGAGAATCGAGTTATATTAGGCTAGAGCAGGTAAATTTGATTTGATTTGATTTGATTCAACTTTATTGTCATTGCACAAATACGAGTACAGGTAGAACAAAATGCAGTTTAGCATCTGGTCAGAGTGCAAGATAGTAGAAATAAAAATATTGGTTAAACAATATGTGCAATGTGGATGAATAGTAAGATTAAACGAGAACTTACCAGTTTGAAGTTTGATCTTTATTTTATGAGGAGGAACGTTGAGGGAATACGTGAAGAACCCCGCCAGGACGCATGCATGTCATTCTTCAAAGCAGCGGTGTGGAATCACAGATAACTATAATGACTAAACATAGTAAGATTAGACAACAGATACCAGTTCAGACTATAATCAAGGGTGGGAGCGGAGGGCACGTATTCACTCAACGTTCCTCCTCATAAAATAAAGATCAAACTTCAAACTGGTAAGTTCTCGTTTAATCTTACTATTTTACTTCGGAGTCACGTGAGTGACTACGTGAAGATTTTAAAGCTCTGTGATTTAATGCCGTGGAACGAGTCCATGCATCACATCTGCCTAGATTTTTGGGGAGCATAGAGTTAACATCATTAGACATCAATACGATATTGAAATCCAACAGTAAAAATATTAACACCAATTATTGCCCCTATTTATGGGTATATTATATTACAGAACTTAAATTTGTTTCTGCAAATGTTCCAGGTTCAATGACTGGTTTGTTATAAAGTCGTTGGAAAGTTCCTCCGTTGGCCATCCTGCTGTCTTGAGGATTTGGTCCATTGGTACGTCCAACTTCATAGCTGCCAATGTAGCTGCAGCCCTGGTGGAGTGAGATTTGAAATGCTAGTGTCCACTCCAGCCTATTTAGGACTTGTTTTAGCCATCTATAGATGGTCTGGACTGTCACTGTT
Organism: Leucoraja ocellata; assembly: GCA_036785375.1. Classification (NCBI taxonomy): domain Eukaryota; kingdom Metazoa; phylum Chordata; class Chondrichthyes; order Rajiformes; family Rajidae; genus Leucoraja; species Leucoraja ocellata. The sequence continues at coordinate 22,334 of JAWMAR010003796.1, forward strand.
TTGAATGGCTGTTAGTAGCTGATTAAAGTGACATTTCTTCCCTCTGATGATCTTAGTATACTTCATGTATGATAGTAAGTGAGTTATAATACAGAGACGACCATCTGTAGGGTAGGCTCTGAATTCAGTTTTTATTTTTTTTTATTTTTTATTTTTTAGGCGTGTTGACCCCTGTCTGTTCTGTATGACTATTACACTGATGTAAATCTTAAATTCCAGATTAATTAATCATGTTGTCCAACCTTATTTTCTGTGGTGACTGGACCCTTTGTGGCATGACCAGTACCATCAGCATGATTGTTTTCATAGTCAGTTTCCGTAAGAACAGAGCTGTTGCTGGAAACCAGTTTCTTAACATGGTCAGTACAATGCTCATATCCCATATTTGGGAGTACCTGGTTCTTGGAGACTAATTTAAAAAATGTCCCTCATGAGTTTGTTTACCAGGGTTTGTCCCAACAGAATGCCGCTCTGTACCTTCGACAGGTATGTTGACAGAGCACTTCTGGCACAGTTGACTGAGCTTCTCATCATAATGGAGGCTTGCCGGGAATTCCAGAACAGACGGGATGTTCATAGATCTGTGGGTGATGATTATTGTTGTGACAATACTTCCCATTACTAGATGATACCAAGTACTGATGTTTGGGTGGACTGTCTGTGACCCGCTGAAATAATTCCGCATTCAGTCCGTCAGTCCCAGGTGTAAAAGAGATGATTTCAACTCTAAATAAATAGGTTAATATATAATAGTGACATGGGTAACTCCCCTTGTTGCGGGAAGACCCAGTAAGTTAGGTCTATGATGGATGGTGATGTATGGTTCTGGCCCATGTTGATATCACCAGTACCCATGGTTGCGTAGGGCAATCAGGTATTATCAAAAGTCGAGACGTGGAGTCTACAGTTTCTTCCTAAATACCCGACTGATGAGGCAAAGGGAGGGATGCATAAATGATCCCCCAATCAGCGAAGATACATCTGAACCACTGCCCCAGGTTCTGGCTCCCAAGAACATAATTTGATAACTGGTAAGAGCATGGATGTGAATAGGTCGTTATCTGGTGTTCCATACCGGCTGTTCCAGCAATACATATTTTATCCAACATCCATACAGAGTTTTTAGACTTAGCATGACCTGTTGTCTGCCACTAAATTTAGTTTTCTTGGTTGTTGGAAGCTGATATCCAATCTCTATCTGGATACACCATTAATCCAGATTAATAGAGACAGTAACTCTAAGACTATTGCCTCCATCACAGCGAGGAGGTGTTTGGTGAACTCACTGTGGTGGATGTTAGTTTGTGTTTATTGTGTGTTGTTATTATTACATGTATGGCTGCAGGCAACAACATTTCGTTCAGATCATAAGGTCTGATTGACAATAAAGGATTCAATTCAACTCACAAATAGTGTTGGCCAGATAGTCACATGGTGTCGATATGTTTCTACCCATATGGTTGACATATGCTACCTCGGTGGTGTTGTCAATTTGTAGACTAACATACTGGTGATATAACCCAAAACAATATGACTTAAAGCCATGAGTAGCTCTCACTTCCCCAGGTATATATGCCCAACGTTAGTAGTGATGCCTCCTGAGCATTCCATCTCCCCCACAGCTGGAGATGGAATTAGTAGCATCCCAATCCAAGGCCCATCAGTATGTGGTTCCATAGACGGGTAACTGTGTTTGGTCAGGAACAATGCCTAATGTATGTTCCACCATTTTTGTAACATAGTGGCCTCTGTTGGTTGCTTCATTAGTCTGTCAGATGACCCCCACATAATTTATTGAGTGACGCATGTTACGCTCTGTACTTTGATTATGTAAAGGTTCGATATCATGTGGCTGTCACACAGCCCCTAATGCCAATTATTCTACTACCAGTCTGATGGATGGTTTAGTTCCCTGCAAGCCTCCATAAAGGCTGTACCCTTTCTTACGGCAAAGTCACTGCCATGTGAAGTGTGTTAACGGTGGACCGCAGACGATCTGTTGTGTTTAAACACATCTGTGGGCACCTCGAATGAGTACTGCATTGCAAGCATATTTTAATACCATGCTTGCCATGTAGTAACCTAGGATTAATACCTTAGTTGCACCAAAGGTTCCCATCTGTTATGAATATAAAGTACGAAGTATTCAAATTAGTCAATCTGAGATGAAGTGGCAACCACCTCTAAATTATAATAAGGATATTTAGGACACAAATTCCTGGGATACGTGTTGGATGTCCTCCATAACTCCTATAATATATGGGCACTGTAGTTCAGTATGCGCTTTAGTTGATTCTTACCCTGTAAGCATGAACATTCAGTTCGGTACATGCTGAACTGGAAGATAATGGAATGAATAATAGTAAGATTAAACAAGAACTTACCAGTTTGAAGTTTGATCTGTATTTTATGAGGAGGAACGTTGAGGGAATACGTGAAGAAGCCCGCTTACGGCGCATGCGTGTCATCCTTCAAAGCAGCGGTGTGAGGTCACAGATACACTATAATGACCTAAAATAGCAAGATTATTAAAGAGATACCAGTTTAAGATATGACCATATGAGGGTGGGAGCGGAGGGCACGTATTCCCTCAACGTTCCTCCTCATAAAATACAGATCAAACTTCAAACTGGTAAGTTCTCGTTTAATCTTACTATTTTACTTCGGAGTCACATGAGTGACTACGTGAAGATTTCAAAGCTCTGTGATCTCACGCCGTGGAACGAGTCCATGCTTCACAACTGCCTTGGTAGTTTGGGAGAAATTGTTAATGATATTCAAGAAAAAACATTGATACCAATTATTTAACGTAACGATAAATAATATTTATTAATTCAAATCATAAACCCTTGTTCTTCAGGGATAAATTATCATACAGAACTTAAAAGTTTCCCCGAAAACGTTGCTATACTGCTAACTGGTTTATTATAAAATTTTTGAAACGTCTTCTCCGACGACCATCTTGCAATCCTGAGGATTTGGTCCATGGATACATCAAGGTGTTTTGCTGCGGATGTAGCTGCCGCCCTGGTGGAGTGAGATTTAAATATATTAGTGTCCACTCCCGCCTTTGTTAACCCATATTTCAGCCACCGTGAAATGGTCTGAGTAGACACCCTATGGTATGGTTTCTTATAGCTGATTAACAGCCCCATTTCCTTGCCTCTGATAGCCTTTGTCCGTAACAAAATGTGTTTCACTATACAGAGGCGTTCGTCCTCCGGGTAGGCCAGATATTCTATGACCTGCCCCGCTGATCCTGGTCTATTTTGTTTAATAAGGTCCTGGATCACAAAAACCAAACGTCCTGCCGCCATAGTCAAGCCATCCAGTCTTAATTTTTGCAATGACTGGACCCTTTGTGCTGTGACCAGTGCCATCAGCATGACCATTTTTCTAGTTAAAGTGTCCAGAGTTAATGCTGTAGCCGGTGACCAATTCCTTAGCATGTTGAGGACCACACTTACATCCCAGATCTGGTTATATCTTGGTTTGGGTGGCCTGGTGTTAAAAATGCCTCTTAAAAGTTTAACTACCAGCGGATGTGATCCCACTGATTGACTTTCTGTTCCTTGCCACAAAAAGGTTGATAATGCACTTCTGGCACTATTCACAGTGCTGTAACTAAGTCCTTCATAGTGCAGACTGGTGAGAAACTCTAGCACTGCCGGAACATTCTTATTTCTGTGGTCCAGATGATTATTATGGCAGTAATTTATCCATTTCCTAATATGACTTAAATATTGCTTTTGTGTTGAGCTTCTTTGTGCTGCTGTGATCATGTCCACAGTTCTATTTGATAGCCCCATGTCCCGTAGTGGTTCTTTCAGAGTCTACAAGCCAATAAATCAATATTTTTATGACATGGATGGCTATTCTGAGTTACCGGATGCACCAGCAACTTAGGACTATGTTTTAAATTCATACATGGTTCTAACATCATATCCTGTATCACCGAGAACCATGGTTGTGTAGGCCAATCAGGTACTATGAGAATCCCAGATGCCGAATCCTGTTGAATTTTCCTTAGTACCCGATTGATGAGGCAGAAAGGAGGAAATGCATATATGAACCATTTCCCCCAGTGCAGTGAAAATGCATCTGTAGCTTCTGCCCCAGGATCTGGTTCCCATGATACATACCTTGGTAACTGGTGATTTAACCTGGATGCAAAAAGATCAATATCCGGTCTTCCATACTTTACTGTGATTTCAGCAAAGACCGTTCTATCCAACATCCATTCTGTATTTTCATTAAATTTTCGTGACCTGGCGTCTGCCACTGAATTTAGTATCCCTGGTAGATACGTAGCCGATAACCAAATATTCCTTTGGATACACCATTGCCAAATTGAGTTTGCCAATTTATCACAAGATGTTGATATATTTCCACCCATATGATTTATATATGCCACCACCGTGGTATTATCTATCTGCAATCTAACATGCTGCTGTTTCATTCCTGAGCAATAAGACTTTAGCCCATAAAACGCACTTAACATTTCTAAGTAATTTATACCCTTAGTATTCAGTAGGTTAGCTTCTTGAATATTCCATATCCCTCCACAGCTCGAGATGGTATCCGTTGCACCCCAACCAATTGCACTGGCATCTGTTTGTAATACCACAGACGGGTTGTCAATAACTATTGGGTTGGAGCCATACTTAACATTGTGTTCCCACCATTGTAATTCTTTTATAGCTTCAATTGTTAGCTCCATTGGCCTATCAAAATGGCCTCTATTAATTTTGAGTGCTCTTATTTTCGCTCTCTGTAAATTTTGGTAGTGTAATGGCCCAAATTGTATGGCAGGAAATGTGGCCACAATTTTGCCAATCATCCTGGCTACCCGTCTAATGGATGGTTTAAAGGTATTAATAAGCTCTGTGCAATCCTTTTGTAATTCTGTGGCTTTCCCTATTGGTAAAGTCACTAACATATCAATTGAGTTAATGGTGAACCCCAAGTAATCAATATTAGTTGATGGTGTTAATTTAGACTTAATTGGATGGATAATGAATCCCAGCTGTTCAAACAATTGCTTTGTGGCAACCACTGCCTGACATGCCAATTCATAAGTTTTTCCCACTATAAGTATATCATCCAAATATGCCATTACTCTATGTTTTTGTTGTCGCAGCAACGCCAAAGCTGGTTTAAGAATTTTTGTAAATAACCTGGGCGCTGACGTTAGCCCATTTGGCAAAGCCTTGTACTGCCAAAGCTGTCCCATCCAGTTAAATTTCAAAAACCGCCTATGTCTATCTCTGATGGGTATTGTATAGTAAGCATCTTTAAGATCAATACTTGCCATAAAATAGCCTGCTGAAACTAACTCTTTAGCAGTGCTAAACGTATCCATTTTAAAATGAACATATTGCACAAATTTGTTAAGAGTTGATAAATCAATAATAATACGACAACCCCCATCTTTCTTATTTCTAATAAATATGTTTGAGACAAACTCCTGTTGTTCAGGTTTGGTTTGTTCAATTACCCCTTTAATGAATAATCTTTGTAGTTCTATGTGAGCTTTAGCTTGTTCCAATTTAGTAAGCATGTATATTCTGTCCGGTGTATGTTGTACTGGAGGGTTTTGTTTGTGTAGAAACTCTATCAGATATCCCTTAATACTGCTAAGGATATATCTGTCCATAGTTATATTGCACCATGCTTCCAAATGAAGTTGCAATGTCCCTCCAACTTCCGTGCTCCCTATAAATTCTGGAGCCCCAGATTCACCTACCTCCATGGTTATCGGTGGTAATTGAGTTATTTCCTCATTTTTATTCGTGGTTGTGGAGGGCCTTGAGGTTGAGGTTGGGATAGCTGCTGAAGTACCGGCTTCCGCATCTTCCACAGTGGTCGTCCCGGGCCAAACCCTAAAAAAGGACGCTGCTGCTGCTGGGGACCTCTGGCCTCTCTCCAATTCTTTGTGCTATTATAGAAACCACCCTTCTTAGGAAGCCCATAAGGTTGATATCTCTTCCCTAGATATCCTTTGGCTGCCCTAATCAGCCCCAAAGTCTTGGCCTCCTCATCCAAATCTTTAACCTGTTTGGACAGGTCTCCCCCAAATAACAGGGTTTGGGGTTTTATAGCCCTTTGCTTACATAATATGGCAAACTTCGGGTCTAGAGCTGGCTGAATAGCCCCCTTTCTTATATTATTTAATTCAAATTGCACATTGCAAAATAGTGCTAAGGCATCCTTATGATCACTTGTCATGTCCACCTTCTCTAACGTGCGGGCCAAAGCTGTTATGCCCGCCGTGAGACCTTTCAGGGCATTTTGGACTTTAAGATCCTGACTCCTAATGCCCGCCCCAACATGTTTCCAAATGCACCGGTTTACACTGGCTACATTCAGCGCAGCACAATTTCCCGGTGGTAAGTGCCTTGCCAAAACTTCAGCAAACGTATTAGCTTGCAGCTGGTGGGTGGACATGTACTCTATACTTGCAGCCATCCTGTCCTCGAGATTCTTCCCGGTTTGTTCCTGCTGGAAGTACTGTCCCACCATGTCCAGCAGGTTGTTTTTCTTCCCTTCAATGGGAGAAGATGGCTCCACCTCTTGCTCAGACTCTGAGCTAGTCAGACCTTCCATATCCTCCTCAGAGGAGTCTGATATATCCTGCAGCCCTTTATGGGAAACTGCTGTGGGACTTATATTATGCCCACTGTGGCTATCCTCCCTATCACGGAGCCTGCCACTCTGGATAATTTCATCCAGCAACCGCTCCAGCCGACTTCCGTGCTCTCGGGCACTAGTCGATCGCGGGTGCTTAACTCTATCGGACCGCTCCTGCCGACCTTGGTGCTCTCGGGCACTAGTCGCTCGCGGTTCCCGCAGCCGGTCCCCATGCCTCCCAGCACTGGTCGCTCCCGGCCGCCCGATATTCTCCTGCCGCCCCTCACGGCCCCGGTACTCACGGGCACCTGTCGCCGGCGGCTGAATATCCTCCAGCCATTCGTAGCGGCTTTCCAGCTCCGTAAAGCTGGCCGCTCCTGGCTGCTCCATCTCCCGCAGCTGCTCGTCGGTTCTCCGGTACTGGTAAGTACTATCTCGCTGCTGCTCCGTGACCATATCAGTTTGAAGGTGATGCGACTTTTGCTTTACCTTCCCGCCCGGCCGAGCAGTAGATTTTGCCGGCGCGGGGTTCAAGTCGGGCACAGCTGGTTCCTCCATAGGTAACTCCTGTGGCGTCGGCTGCTGCTGCTGCAGGTCCCCGGCTCCTTCCCGACTTACGTGCTGCACCTTCCTCACCGACTTTCTGCGAGTTACTCTGTCCATTTCCTACAACAAAGTTAGAAATGCAGAGTCACTTACCTGCCGTTCGTCGGCTTTTTGTGTTCTCCCATTCAAGGGGACGTCCTCCCCAGGTGTGACTCGTCCATGCGTGTATGCGATATGACACGCATGCGCCGTAAGCGGGCTTCTTCACGTAGTCACTCACGTGACTCCGAAGTAAAATTCTAAGGTATACCCTTATAACTCTGAAATTTAAGTGTCGGTAGAAATAATTCTATGCATACAGATAGATCTGTTATCTCCCACCAACCTCCCTGGTTACTATTAGTAGGTTTGTTACTATTTCGGCATCCTCCGTGGTCGTTGAGCTGCCGGTGTCTGATGAGGGTAGCGCATTTCCCAGGAAGTAGTTTTTAAGATGTTCCCTAATGTGCCCCAGAGTTCCCTCTATGTGAAGTTCTTTCCCTGTTAAGATAAGATGCCTCCAAAATTTAATATTGGAGGTTGGGAAGTTCTGGGTTAGCATATAAGGCCAGTGCATCCTGGTGATCTAGTGTCATGTCTTTTGTTTATAGTGTGACCGATCCCGTCCCGCTGTTAGGACTTAGAACTTTCTTTTGTTTCAATTCCCTGCCCTACCATGTTTTGATTGATACTGGGAATATTCAGGTTTTGCAGTTCCCTGGTGGTAAGTGTTTTCCCATAGGTTTTATGCACCCTAAGTGTGCTAGTAGTATGTTCTGCTCCCCTGTTCAAGTGCAGCCCAAAATTGACCCCCTATACTCCCCTCTGATGAGGGAGAACACTGTGCAGCCCTACAAGAGGCACTGCTGTAAGACTTACTAGCTGCCCCTCTGTGACTAGTCTCCATCTCATGGAGCTGCCACTTACCTGCTCCAACACCCGCTCCAGCTGGTCCCGATGCTCTCGGGCACTCAACCGGCTCCAATGCACATGATCACTGGCCATCGCTGCTGCTCCTGAAGCCGTTACTCCTGAGGGTGCTCCTGCTCCAGTTCCTGCAGCCACTCCACCCGGCTCCAATGCTCACGGGCACTGGCCGTCACGGCTGCTCCTGAAGCTGCTCCTGTTCCAGCTCCTGCAGCCAGCCCAGGATTGACTCTCGGTGTTCCCCTCTGATGAATGAGAAACTCTGTGCAGCCCCACAAGGGGTACTGCTGTGGGCTTATTAGTTGTCCACTGTGGCTTTGCAACTTTGGAGTATTTCCACTCTTCAGCCCCACAAGGGGTACTGCTCCTGCAGCCGGTCCAACCGGCTCCAATGCTCTCGGGCATTGGCCGCTCCCGGTTGCTCTTTATCCTGCATGCTGCATCCGCTCAAACCGACCCCCATGCACATGGGCACTGGTCGCTCGAGGCTGCTTAGTATCTCCTCCAGCCGTTCGCCTCTCCCGACCGGCCGGGGCCGGCACGGGAGCGAAGTCAGGAGGGAAGTCAGGCACAGCTGTTCCCATTACGGGAGATCAGCGTGCAGTTTGCTGCTGCTGCCGACTGCCCGCAATTCTGCGGTTCTCCCCCGCCAGCTTTCCGGTCCATGTCTCCACCTAAAAGGTAAGTGGAAGGGACGCAGAGTCTCCTTACCTGCTGTTCCCGGCTTTCAAATTTTGCTGCTAAGGGAACGTTGTTCCCCCTGCTGTGACTCGTTGCAATGCGTGTAGCGATGTGACACGCATGCGTCCTGGCGGGGTTCTTCACGTAGTCACTCACGTGACTCCGAAGTAAAATTAAACTGGTATATAGGCAAATAAATGTATACAGATGGGAGAGTATAAAAGATAGCTAGCGTCGGGACTGTGAGTTCAGCAGTGTAATGGTGTTATTGAAAAAGCTGTTCCTCAGCCTGCTTGTGCGAGACCTGAGGCTCCTGTACCGCCTCCCTGATGGGAGGAGGGCAAATAGTCCATGGTTAGGGTGAGAGGGGTCCTTGATGATTTTCCCGGCCCGTCTCAGACACCGTTTGTGGTGGAGTGCATCCATGGCAAGGAGCGGGGCACCGATGATGTGCTGAGTGGTTTTCACCACCCGTTGCATTCCTGTCAGCTGTGGTGCAGCTGCTGTACCATACCGTGAAGTAGGTGGTCAGGATGTTTTCGATGGTACAGCGGTAGAAGTTGGGCAGGATCTGGGGGGACAGGTGGGCTTTCTTAAGCCTCCTCAGAAAGTAGAGGCGCTACTGCGCCCTTTTGATCAGTTTGGTGGTATTGAGGGACCAGGACAGATCCTCTGAGATATGTACCCCGAGGAATTTGTAGTTGGAGACACGCTCCACTTCAGTCCCATTTATGTGGATGGGGGTATGTCTGCCACCTCTGGTCTTCCTGAAGTCAACGATGATTTCCTTTGGCTTCTTTGAGTTGAGGACGAGGTTATTATTGGTACACCAGGCTGCCAGGTTCTGGACCTCCTCCCTATAGGCCGATTCGTTATTGTCCCTGATCAGTCCTACCACCGTGGTGTCATCGGCAAATTTTATGATGGCGTTGGAGCCATACATAGGGACACAGTCATGGGTGAAGAGGGAGTAGAGGAGAGGGCTGAGCACACAGCCCTGTGGGACGCCGGTGTTCAGTGTCAGAGTGGAGGAGGTGAGGTTGTTGATCCTAACAGATTGGGGTCTGTTGGTGAGGAAATCCAGTGTCCAATTGCAGAGGGAGGTGGTGATGCCAAGTCCGCTGAGTTTGGTGATCAAGCTGGCGGGGATGGCGGTATTAAATGCGGAGCTGAAGTCGATGAACAACAACCTGATGTAGGAGTTGTTGTTGTCCAGGTGGGTCAGGGCAGAGTGTAGGGCCGCAGATATGGCGTCCTCTGTAGACCTATTGGGCCGGTAGGCAAACTGATGGGGGTCCAGTGTGGGAGGGAGGCTGGCTTTAAGGTGAGCCAAGATCAGCCGCTCAAAGCACTTCGCGATGACGGCGGTGAGTGCCACTGGGCAAAAGTCATTGAGACAACCTGAAGCTGACTGTTTGGGCACTGGCACAATGGTTGAGGTCTTGAGGCAAGTAGGGACAACACCTTGGGCCAGTGACAGATTGAAAATGTCAGTGAAGACCAGGGATAGTTGTCCAGCACATGCCCTGAGCACACGCCCAGATATGCCATCGGGGCCGGCAGCTTTGTGCTCATTCAGTTTGCTCAGTGCACCTTGTACAGCAGAGGTGGAGAGACTGAGGGGTTGTTCATTCGGGGGTGGGGCAGCTTTGATGGCTGGTGTTTTGTTGTCCCGATCAAAGCGATTATAGAAGTAGTTTAGTTCGTCAGGAAGGAAAGCGTTGTCTGGGGGGGGGGGGGGGGGGGGGGGGGGGGGGGGTGTTAACTTCATTGTAGTCAGCAATGGACTTGATGCCCTGCCACATGCGTCTTGGGTCGGAGTTGTTTTGAAAATGCTCCTCGATCTGCCGTTTGTATTTGAGTTTTGCGCTCCTGATTCCCTTTTTCAGGTTGGCCCTGGATGAGCTGTATCCATCAGCGTCACCGGATCTAAAAGCGGCATCGCGAGTCTTCAGCAAGAATCTGACCTCTCTGCTCATCCACGGCTTCTGATTAGGGAAGGTCTTTATTTGTTTGTGGGTTGTGACGTTGTCGGTGCAGAATTTTATATAGTCCAAAACGGATGAGGTGTGTGTGTTAATGTCCACTTGAGATCAAAGGTGGCCTGAGTGGCAAACAGACTTCAGTCTGTTTGCTGAAACTGTTCCTGTAGTACAGAGATTGCCCCTTAAGGCCAAACCTTCACTGTCCTCACGTTTGGTTTCACACGTCTGATGAGAGGTGTGTATTTGGGGAGCAGGAACTGAGAGAGGTGGTCAGACTGACCCAGGTGGGGGAGGGGGAGGGCTTTGTAGGCTTGAGTAATATTAGTGTACACTAAATCCAGAATATTGTCTCCTCTGGTTGGACAGGAGACATGTTGATGGAAACTGGGGAGTACAGTTTTAAGGTTACACAAAAAAGCTGGAGAAACTCAGCGGGTGCAGCAGCATCTATGGAGCGAAGGAAATAGGCAACGTTTCGGGCCGAAACCCTTCTTCAGACTGATCGGGGGCGGGGGTGGGCGGGGACAAGAAAGGGAAAAGGAGGAGGAGCCCGAAGGCTGGGGGATGGGAGGAGACAGCAGGGGGGCTGAGGAAGAGAGTACAGTTTTAAGGTTGGAGTGGTTAAAGTCACCCGCAACAATAAAAGTCCCCTCTGGGTGTGCAGTTAGTTGTTTGCTGATAGCAGCTTGCAGCTCTTTCATTGCTAGGCTGGCATTAGCGTCCGGAGGTATATAGACTGCAGTGATAACAATCGATGTAAATTCTCTGGGCAGATAAAAGGGCCTGCACTTTATAATCAGGTATTCCAGGTCAGCGGAGCAGTGACTACCAGTCATAACAGTACCAGTCCGTACACCATGAATTGTTCACTTAAATGCACAGCCCGCCGCCCTTGGTCTTACCGGAGTCCTCCGCTGTTCTGTTGGCCCTGAAGACAGTGCGCCCATCCAGTTCGATGGTGTTGTCCGGGATGTTGTCATTGAGCCATGTTTCAGTAAAGACCATGGCATTGCAGTCTGCAATCCGTTTATGTGAGGTGATCCGCAGCCGTAGTTCATCGATTTTATTCACCAGGGACCGAACATTGGCGAGGAAAATGCTGGGCAGAGCTGGCTGGTGAGGGTTTAGCTTTAGCCTAGCCCGATAGCCTCCCCGCTTCCCACGTCTTTGTTTGCGGTCTCTGCGCCGCCTCCAGGCACTTCCTGTGGCACTCTAGACCACGGTGTCCTGGTGATCTCTAGCGGTAGTTGAAAGTCGCCTAGTGTACTGGTTGTACAGAGAAGATCGAGATCCAGTAGTTCTTGACGGCCATACGACTGTTCCGAGCGAAAACTACTGTAATTATTAACCAGAAAATTACGAACTTGCGGAAACTGTGGAGATGCAGAGCCTCGCGTTATGCACGCGACGCCATCTTGGATCCACAACATGTAAAACTATGCCAATAAATTAGACAAATGAAGGGAATGGATTCAATCTGCAGCTACCTAGATTCCCTTCATTCAGCATTTTTAAAGCTGTACCTTACTTTTTTGTCATTCCCTTTCTCTCCACTTTTAATTAATTATTTGGTTTCTGTTTAGTTTAGTTTAGTTTAGTTTAGTTTAGTTTAGTTTAGAGATAAAGCTCGGAAACAGGCCCTTTGGCCCACTGAGCCCGTGCCAACATTGAAGAGTTCTCTCCCATACACTGTCCCTAGTTCGCTCCCATACACTAGGGACAGTCTACAGAAGCCTACTAACCTACTAACCCGCATGTCTTTGTATGTGGGAGGAAACAGGAATGCCCGGAGTAAACCCATGCGATCACAGGGAGAACATACAAACTCCGTAAATGGCATGAGGTAAACAATCAGCTTTGACCTTGTACAATGGTGGAACAGATGTGAGTGGATGGATAACTTAAACCTGTACCTACTTCTCCTCCTCATTTCTTGTGATCGATGTTATGACCACTATACAAGATTAGATGGAACGAGTTTTGAATTATCAGGTTTTGGAAAAGCTGATGAATGGCTTGCACTTTGAGTATTAATATATTTTGCATTTTAAGTATTAATATATCTAAAGTTTCTGGGATCAAGACATGGTCAAAGCAATGTTGGGATTTAAGTCGTGAGGAGAGCATATTGAGAAGTAACATCATGGCCTGGTTCGGCAACTCGAATGCCCAGGAATGAAGAAGATTGCAAAAAAGTGGTTAACCCAGTCCATCACGGGTACAGACATCCCCACCAATGAAGGGATCTACAGGAGTTGCCTCCAAAAGGCAGCCAGCATCATCAGAGAACCACAGTGTGCAGGCCATACTCTCATTTCACTCCTGCCATCAGGAAGAAGGCGTAAGAGCCTGTAAACTGTCAAATCCAGGTTCAAGAGCAGCTGCTTCCCAACAACAATCAGGCTATTAAACACTACAACCTCCAAATAAGCTCCAAACTACGTAAATACGTCTATACACTATTACAGTTTGTTTGTTTTCTATATACTGCTAAAAAAATATATATATATATACTGAACACACAAACTCATGTGTGTGTGTGTGTGTGTGTGTGTGTGTGTGTGTGTGTGTGTGTGTGTGTGTGTGTGTGTGTGTGTGTGTGTGTGTGTGTGTGTGTGTGTGTGTGTTTACATATATCACATACATGAATATGCATTCTTACTTGCTGCTACATTGTTCCATTCGGGACATATGACTATAAAACTTTTGACTTCATAATTCATGAAATAGATTGTGAAATATTTTTCAAGAGCCCAAAATCATATACTTTTATTTTAGGATACTCTGTTTCCATTCGATAAAACGACAATGGTTATAAATAACGTTTTTGTGAGAATTAACGTTTAAAACACAGATTGCAGTGATTTATTATAGCAATTAAAATCACTTCACTCTAATTATCTTTTTTTTTAAATCTCTGCTTTGTTACTCATTTGGTAGTCTGAGTGATGCACTTTACTGAGCCAAACTGTTTAGCAGTTAGTTGTGCTTGCAGTGAAGTGGGTTGTACACAGTAAGTGGCATTTACAGCTCACTTCAATCACAATAATCTGTCCCTTGAAATTTTCTTGGAATTCCTCTGCGTCGTTTGAAGATTAGGGCTTTCAGCATTTGAAGTGCCCTTATCAGTCAGTCGCAGTGATGGCTTGTGGGATGGCTGGCTGCACAGCAAAAACTATTGCATTGATGATTTAAAGAAAAAGCCTCTGTTCACAAATGCTGTGCTTTTCTTATCAACCAGCCTACTTTCTGCAGCGCTATTTGATTTGAAAAAAAAGTTTTAAACATGCCTGACTGGAAGAAAAATGTCTCAATTGATCATGAATTTCGCTCTCAGGAACAGATTGCTTTGTTCTCCACACAGCTTCTTGTGCCTTGCTTAGTCACCCGCACCATGTAAAACTATGCCAATAAATTAGACAAATGAAGGGAATGGATTCAATCTGCAGCTACCTAGATCCCCTTCATACACCATTTTTAAAGCTGTACCTTACTTTTTTGTCATTCCCTTTCTCTCCACTTTTAATTCATTATTTGGTTTCTGTTTAGTTTAGTTTAGAGATAAAGCTCGGAAACAGGCCCTTTGGCCCACTGAGTCCGCGCCGACCAGTGATCACGCATGCACTAGTTCTCTCCCATACACTAAGGACAGTCTACAGAAGCCAACTAACCTACTAACCCGCATGTCTTTGTATGTGGGAGGGAACAGGAATGCCGGAGTAAACCCATGCGATCACAGGGAGAACATACAAACTCCGTACATGCAACACCCATTGTCACGATCGACACAAATCTCTGGCGCCGTAAGTCAACAACTCTACCGCTATGCCACTGTGCCACCCTTCTGCTTATTTAAGTTTCTCTGCTTTCTTTTTCAGTTTAGCAATGTTATAAATGCATATATTGTTGAACATTCTCAAGCGAAGATCAGACTCTGATTTCCGCATCGGGCTGGATCATTAGATGCTGTGAACGGTTACATCTGCAAGTACTCTGGAATTTGTATGCGTCACACAGTTGAACAGCTCAATCACAGGTGCGGAAAGGTGAAAATTCATCTCTCACAGATGACATCTGGTTTACAGTGATTGTTGCTAATCCAATAAAAGTTCCCCCATGTATCCATGTTAGGCAGGTATGTGCTTCTATTCTGTTGCTATAAAGATTTTTATAAAGAAGAAAGGGCAGGAATTGTCAATCTTTCAGTGGCCTCGCGTTTGCTGTTCATGCTACAGACCTGCAGACTGTAATGTCAGATCAATGTGCCATGCCGTACTACACCATCATGGAAAGGTCAGCTGGACATCAAAATGAATGTGAGGGTAGATTTTCCAAGGATATTTGAGTTCTAAGTTTTCTCACTTCTGATGAAAGGTTGACTGTTGCTTCTCTCTCCACAGTTGCTGCCAAACATTCTGACTATTTCCAACGGTTTTTATTTCATAATTCCATTATCTAGAATTTTTAATTTTCATTTTTTAATCTTCCAAAACCTTATTTAGCAGATTGGTCCACCCTTTGTGCGTGGATGGATGGAAAATTCTGGGTATTGCAGCCATGATCATAAGATTTCTGTTTTTTTGTGAGTTGAGATGTGTGGCATTGACGGGGAATGTCTATTTACCATACTTTTTTTACATTTTATTTATTTATTAAAAAAAAAAAAAATATTAGATGCAATTGTACAAGAATAAAACATTCGGCATGTAAAATATTTTACAGCTTCAATTTTAACCTTTTAACCTGAAAATGAAAGAAAAGAAGAGAGAAAGTACAAGAGAGGGAAAAAGTGAAAAGTGAAAAGATAAGACTCTTAGACTACCAAAGTAGTGTGGCCAAAAAGTGAATAAAGATATAAGAGGGAAGAAAAGAAAAAAAAAAGAGAAAAGGGAAAAAGTGGAGATATACGCACCAATAAATCCAAATTTATGGTGCGCCATACTATCCTTGTAAGAATTCGGTAAAGGGTGTCCATGTCTTGAAAAATTGATCTGCCAAGACAAACCTGATATTTTCCAAATGTAGTGTCTTGGACATGTTTGTAATCCACATCTTCACAGTTGGAACTGATGTGTGTATCCAAAATTTAAGTATTAGTTGTTTCGCCGTTATCAGGCCACAGTTAAGGAAACGTCTTTGAAATAATGTTAGCGCAGAACAGGCTTCTGACATACCTAGAGTAATCAATTCTGTGTCGGGGTCCAATGTTATTGTAAGTATTTTAGAAACAATTTCAAAAATTCCCCTCCAGAAATTATGTAACTTTATACAGGAAGCAAAAGAGTGGGTTATGGTTTATTCCTGAAGGAGACATGTATCACAAATAGGGGAAACATTTGGGAACGTCTTATTTAGTTTAGACTTTGAATAATAAAGTCTTTGCAGTATTTTAAATTGTATTGACGAGTGCCTAACGTTAAGAGAACAGTTGTGTACATATAGAAGGCTTTCCTCCCATTTATCTTTTAAAATTGTTAAGCCCAATTCATCTTCACAAACTCGCCTAATTATTTCTGACAATGGGGTTTGTATATATAAAAGGGTATTATAAAGGTACGATATTAACTTATTTGAATCCGAGTTTCTATTCATGCATTCGTCTAGTATGTCTGGAACCATATATTGACAGTCTTGGGTATGTGATTTCGTATTTGAAGATATCTAAAGTATTGGATACCTTTCAGATGATATTTCGACTGTAATTCTTGAAATGCGAGGAGAGTCCCCATCTCATAAAGATCTCGCAGTTTTTTAATTCCTAAGCTTTCCCGTTGTATGAACGCCTTGTCTAAAGTAGACGGCTTAAACGAGCGATTGTTGGCGATTGGTGAGAGAAGAGATAAATTTCTCCATTTATTGGTTGACTTCACTTGTTTCCAGATTCATAAGGTGCTATGGATTATCGGATTTTTCTCATATACTGATTTCTTCAGATTTATTGGAGAGAGAAGGATCGCGCCTATATTAAAAGGCAAACAATCTTCTCTCTCCATTATTAGCCAGTTTACCTGTTGGCAAGTATCGTCCATCCAATAGATTAAATTTTTAATATTCGTTGCCCAGTAATAGTAAAAAAAAATTATGGAGAGCCAGTCCGCCAATTTCTTTGGGTTTACATAAATGTCGTTTATGGATTCTGTGAGTTTTATAATCCCAAATAAAGTTTGTGATCACAGAATTGAGTTTAAAAAAAAAATTAGGGAGAAAAATCAGTATTGATTGAAATAGGTACAGAATTTGTAGAAGGAAGATCATCTTTATGGCATTTATTCCACATATGAGAGAAATCATAAGCGTTTCCCAAAATTGAGGGCATTTAGTTTGGTAATTAATAGTAGAAAATTTGCTTGAAATAAAGAAGGGTATTTTCTAATTATGTAAGCTCCAAGATATTTAAATTTTTTCGTAGCAATTCTAAAAGGAAATTTTAGAAGGTGTGTCGGATCTCGAGGTTTTATTGACATAATTTCACTTTTGTTCTATTTTATTCTAGTTTATTCTATATCATGAGAAGGAACCAAATTCCTCTATAAGATTAAGTATGTTTGGAATACTAACTTGGGAATTTGTAATATATTGTAGTACGTCATCTGCATACAACGATATTTTATTATTAGAATATTTAGTATTATAGCCATGAATAATTGGATGTACTCTTATGTTTTCAGCAAAAGGTTCAATCGCAAGGGCAAATAACAGAGGTGATAATGCACACCCCAGTCTATTGCCCCTGGATAATTGAAATTTAGGTGAGAATGTTTGGTTAGTCAGTATTCTGGCAGTCGTCTTGTTATAACTTTATCCATTAAATAAACTTTTCTCCTAATTGAAATTTTTGCAATACTGTAAAAAGGTATTTCCATTCTACTTGGTCAAATGCTTTTTCTGCGTCTAATGAAATAATTGATGTCTTCTTTTATTGTTCTATGTGAGCGCATTATATTAAACAGGCATCTCAAGTTGTTGAACGAGGGCCTCTTTGGTGTAAACCTAGTTTGATCAGAGTGTATTAATTTACTAACTTATTTGCTTGTGCCGCTGTCCCACTTAGGAAACCTGAACGAAAACCTCTGGAGACTTTGCACCCCACCCAAGGTTTCCGTGTGGTTCCCGGAGGTTGCAGGTGTTTGCAGGTAGTGGAAGCAGGTAGGGAGACTGACAAAAACCTCCGGGAACCTCCGGGAACCGCACGGAAACCTTGGGTGGGGCGCGATGTCTCCAGAGGTTTCCGTTCAGGTTTCCTAAGTGGGACAGGGGCATTAGTCTTCTTTCCAGGGTTTTAGCTAATATTTTCTGGTCTGTACTTAGCAGAGCTATTGCTCTATATGATCCCGGCTTCTCGAGATCTTTATCTTTTTTGGGTATCAGAGGTAATAGTTGATTCGGCCAAAGTTTGTGGTAGCGTCTGTTCTTTAAATGCATGTATATAAGGGGCTTGTAAATGCGGGGATATTAAATCATAAATTTTTAAGTAAAATTGATTACTAAACCCATCTGGGCCTGGCGTTTTACCGTTATTCAGTGATTTAATAGTCTCTTCAATTTATTTTATTGTGATCTGCGCTCCTAATTTTTCACGTTCCACCACGTTAAGTGACAAAAGATTGCAATTGTCGAGGAAGTTTTTAATTTTTATAATTTCTAGTGACGTTTTGGATGTGCATAAATTTTGATATAATTGTAAAAATCTTTCGTTAATATCTTTACGAAGAGTAAATAGCTCACCTTTTCCTGATCTAATTTTTGGAATAGTATGATCTTTTTCCATTTTTTCTCAACCGGCGTGTAAGAAGTTGATGTGGTTTGTCGCCAAATTCAAAGTTTTTCTGATTAGTAATTTGAAATAGCCTGATAACTCTTGCAGAGAGTATTTGGTTTAACTTGAATTTTAATACTGCTGTCTTATTGTGTTTATCAATAGAAGGATCTGTAGCATTTCTGTATTCAGCTGTCTGATCTGTTCTTCTGATTCCAGTTGTTCCAACCTATTCTATTTATTTTTGATATGCTTGATATGAGATAATAGAACCTCTAATAAAGACCTTAAAAGATTCCCATAATAACAAAGCCGAAATAACTGGTGGGTCATTTGTCTCATAAAACAATTCCATCTGTTGCTTCAGATATTCACAGCAAGCTGGGTCAGTTAATATTTGAGGATTAAATCTCCAGAACATTTTTTTAATTGTACATTCCTTCTAGTTTTAGGAAGAAAGGGAGAATGATTGATTCTTGGTTGAGCTGCCATTATGGATGGACCAGGACAAATTGCTTGTGATATTTCCATCTGGGAACTTGGGGCTCTCGACTATCTCCACGTGATACTGACAGGGGCTTGTACCCCACATCACCTGCAAAAGTAGATGACCAGTTCCTTCATTTTGCTCACATTGAGAGAAAGATTGTTGTCTTGACAACATGCTACTATGCCCTCCATTTCCTTCCTCTACTCTATCTCATCATTGTTCGCGATCCGGCCCACTATAGTGGTGGGAAATCTGCAACCTTGTAAATTAAGTTAGAGCAGAATTTGGCAGCACTGTCGTGAATGTAGAGGGAGGGCAATTAGGGGCTGAATACACAGCCTCGTGGGGCACCATTGAGAATCACCAAAGATCCCGATCGGCCACATGGCAGAAGGCCTTTATGGGCCACATGTTGCAGGCCTCGACCATCTCCCAGCAGCAGGCCTAGCTCACCCACTGTGGAACCAGGAACCTGCCTGGAGAGGAAAGCTGCCAAGCCCGGCTCCTGCTCGTCCCCAAGGAACAGAGATCCAGCTTAGTGGAATAAGGTGCTTTGCAAGTTCTCAGTAAGCCTCATTTGGACCTGGTAGGTTGAGTCCATTTTTTTCTCAACGAGGTCACAAGGTCATTGTTCCAGTTGGTGGAAGATGGCCAGATGTGAAAATAGAACGGAGAACATAGTTTGGTAACTCTGGCAGCTTTAGGATTGAGATTAAATATACCACAAAGACAATATACCACTAGTATATTGTGATGGAACATAGAAACATAGAAAATAGGTGCAGATGGAAAGTATGCGGAGAGAGTATAACAACAAACATGACATTCTGCTGAAGCAATTAACAGACACGGAAAGATTGATGGAAGAAATGGAGGGTGAGATGGAACAGATGAGCCAAGAGATAACAGGTCTGAAAAAACAACACGATACAAATTGGCAATTAACGAATAAATTGAATGAGAAATGTCAAGATTTAGAGGCCAGGTCTAGGAGACAAAATCTGAGACTTGTAGGAATTAAAGAGGGTGCAGAACACAGCCTTCAAATGCGTGATTTCATTACTAATCTACTTAAAGATGTTTTCAAACTTCCTGAAAAACCAAAGATAGATCTGGCTCATCGAGTGGGTCGCCTCCAAAAACACGATAATGCTAAACCAAGGCAAATTATTGTAAAGTTTCTAGATATTTCAACTGTGGAAACTCTATTAAAGAAGATAAAATATGGAGAAAATCTTACATTCGCTGATAATAT
Organism: Leucoraja ocellata; assembly: GCA_036785375.1. Taxonomy (NCBI): domain Eukaryota; kingdom Metazoa; phylum Chordata; class Chondrichthyes; order Rajiformes; family Rajidae; genus Leucoraja; species Leucoraja ocellata. Next base: position 42,643 of record JAWMAR010003796.1, read on the forward strand.
CGTAAGATTCTACAGGGATTACCCTCGGGAAATTCTGGAAAAAAGACGCGAGTTTAAAACTGCAAGCAGTGTTTTATATGGACATTCTGAAGTTCGTTATGGCGTGATCTATCCAGCAAAAATGCTAATTACTTTTAAGGGCAAGCAACGCTCATTTACCGACCCGGACGCTGCCTGCAAATACGCCGAGGAGATTTTAAACAAAATTCAATCAGGATCAGATTAACTGACATTTTGTCTGGAAACCGTTTGTTCTGTTCAAATTAAACCACTCGAAACTTACAGACAGTTACCAGACAGTCTTATCTGCAAAGAATGTGCTATTTAATAACACGGGCTTCTGAACTGAAAGCACATAGGAACTCTCAAGGTTGCAAGCACATCACCAAATTTTGAAGTACACAGAACTATGAGACTATCGCCTTTTGAAATGGCCATGATAAGAGGCATCTGTTTCACACTATATGACCTATTATTCACACAAATAACTAACTAACTAATTAACCAATTCAACCAACGTTAAAGGTGTAATGTCCTATACTAACACGATTAACTATATAGCAAGAAGGGTGGGGGAGGTTAGACATATATTTTAATTATTAATTACTAATAATGAATTAACTAACATACAGGTAAATGAAAAGTGTAATTTTTGATGAGGTATTTTAACCCATCATTATTTTTATTTTAAGCTAAATCCTCTACCTTCCCTTTTATTTTATTCTATTTTAAACTGCTCAGCGAGGACCTGATATGATAATTTTGGTAACAATTAGAGGGAACCGACTAACGTTGGGTCAAATTCTAACAGGGGGATAGGGCCCAGTGCATAATTTCATCGACGGAGGTCAAATTTAAAACATATCTAGCTACCTTAGGTGGCTTTTTTGTAATTTATCGCTTTTTTGATAAATTACATTCACTTTTTTTGTTTATTCACAATTATGTGTTGCATGATTTAATCATTTTTATGTACACTTTATTTTATGTTTTTCTCTTCCCCTCAATTATGTTTAATAATGTCAAGAGATGTAGAACTACTGTAGAAATTATGAAGGACAACCCTGGATTCGGGATTCTGAGGTACTCGGCTGCATCACATGAAGCATACAGTCTGGTAATAATAGCCAATGCAAGATAATAGTCGAATAAATACCGGAGGTCTCACCTTCTGTAGTTGGAACATCAGAGGTGCGAATGAGCCAATTAAAAGAGGTAAAATTCTGGCACAATTAAAATCATTAAATATGGATATTGCGTTCCTACAAGAGACACATTTGAAACAACAAACTCAGATCAGATTAAGGGCAAATTGGATAGGTCAAACCTATTACTCCTCATTCACCTCTAAAGCAAGAGGCACGGCCATTATAATTCGGAAGGGCATACCTTTTAAATTAAAGAATTCCATATCTGATAAAGAGGGAAGATATGTTATAGTCACAGGAGAAATTTACAATACACCATTAACTATGATAAATATTTACGCGCCTAATTTTGATAACCCACAATTTTTTAGGAAAATAATAGATTTAATCGCAGAGCATAATTTTCAAAATATAATAATGGGGGGAGATTTCAATTGTGTTATAGATCCATATTTAGATAAATCAATAAAGCTAGGGAAGCGTCTTGTTAAAACCAAGACCTGTGAATTTTTAAATACTTATATAAAAAATAATAACATAGCTGATGTTTGGAGAATAGCAAATCCAAGTGGTAGGGAATACTCATTTTATTCATCAGTTCACAAAACTTATTCGCGAATTGACTATTTCTTACTGGACACAAAATTGATCCCGTATACGAATAAACCATCATATCATAATAGTATTATTTCTGATCACTCACCATTGACTTTTATACTTAAAATTGAGGGAATGCCGAGTATAAAGCCTTTTTGGAGGTTCAATGCACACATATTAAATAACCCGCAGGGTTATGAGTATATAAAAGAACAAACAAAACTTTTTTTCGAAATAAATGACACACCGGGTATTTCTGCACCACTATTATGGGAAACCTTCAAGGCATATATTCGCGGTGTCATAATCTCTTACCAAAGTTTTCAAAATAAGGAAAATAAAAGAGAACTTCAGCGGATAGAACAGAAGATAAAATTACTAGAACTGGACAATGCAACTGACCCAACCATAAATAAACATAATAAGATAACTTTACTGAAATATAAAGTCAATAGAATACTAGCGGCTAGAGTAATAAGATTATTCCAAATTACAAAACAAGCACACTTCGAATTTGGGGATAAGCCACATAAACTGCTTGCGAGGCAACTGAAGCAACGAGAAAAGGAAAAAACTATTACAAAAATTAAATCGGACAATGGTGAGTTGCTAACATTGCCTAAGGATATTAATAAGAGGTTTGCCCAATTTTATCATAATTTATACACATCCAAAATAAAGACAGATGTAAGTAAAATTACAAATTTTTTAGATAATTGCAAGCTCCCAAAATTGGATAGTTTAGAACAAGAGCAATTAGGAGCACGGATTACTAGTGAAGAAATAAAACAAATAATAAACTCATTGAAAAATGGGAAGACCCCAGGACCAGATGGCTTTAGTAATGAATTTTATAAAAGATTTCAGGAGTCTATTGTACCAAGATTATTTAATTTATACACGCAGGCTTATATTGAAAATAAACTACCAGAAACCCTTGCAGAAGCAACAATAACGCTTATACCAAAAAAAGATAAAGATTTAGATGAGCCCGGTTCTTATAGAGCTATATCACTTCTAAATACGGATCAGAAAATTTTAGCAAAGATTCTAGCTAGAAGGCTAAATAATTATATTAACAATTTAATAAATACGGATCAAACGGGATTTATACCCAAAAGACAATCATTTAATAATTTGAGAAGGCTTTTTAATATAATGTACTCTCATAAGAAGGACAATGAAGATATCTCAGTGGTCACGTTGGATGCAGAGAAGGCATTTGATCAAGTAGAATGGCAGTATCTATACAAGGTACTCCAAAAATTTAATATGGGAGAGAATTTTATCAGATGGATTAAACTACTTTATGATAGACCTACGGCAAGAATATTAACTAACAATACGTTATCTCCAAAATTTTACTTATCAAGGGGTAATAGGCAAGGGTGTGCCTTATCACCATTGCTATTTGCCCTTATGATAGAACCGCTGGCCGAAAGGATTAGAAATCACCCGAATATTCATGGATATAACAGCAAGGACTCAAAGAATAAAATTTCATTATACGCTGATGATATCCTTTTATATATTACTAATACACAAACGAGTATACCCACCTTATTAACACTAATTGAGGAATTCGGCTCTTTTTCAGGATACAGAATAAATTGGAATAAAAGCGAAATTATGTCTTTAAAACCACAGGATTCGAGACACTTACTAAAATTCCCCTTCAAAATTGCAACAGAAAAATTCAAGTACCTGGGTATTCAAATTACGAGAAGACACAAATCATTATTTAGTGCCAATTTTATACCACTATTAAATAAACTGAATGATACGATTAAATTTTGGAAAACGCTTCCACTCTCATTGATAGGTAGAATTAACGCTATAAAAATGACTTTCTTACCACAATTAATATATTTGTTTCAAGCAATCCCAATATATATTCCAAAATATTTTTTCAAAAAATTAGATTCCACTATCACTAATTTTATATGGGACTACAGAACACATAGAATTCAACGAAAGCATTTGTGCAAATCTAAAGAAGTGGGGGGTTTATCATTACCTAACTTTATATATTACTACTGGGCAGTGCATATTAAGAACATAATATACTGGCTAGATAGTTCCACTCAGCAGTTGGAGTGGATAAGAATGGAGAAAGAGGAGTGCTATCCGTACGATATAGGAACGATCCTGCTCTCACCGATAAAATTGAATAGTATAATATATAAGAAGAACCCAATTATTCACAATATAATAAGAATTTGGAAACAAATAAAAGCATCCTTGAAATTAAATAATTTATCAGTATTAACCCCACTATTGAACAACCCCGCATTCAAACCTTCTCTCATCGACAACACATATCAACAATGGGATAGACTGGGGATTAGGAAAGTAGGGGACATGTATGAAGTGGGCAAACTGTTATCATTTCAACAATTAAAATTAAAATTTAAATTGAAGGATAATCAATATTTTAAATATATACAGGTATGTGACTTTATGAAGAAACATACACATAGATTTCAAACTATATTTTTAGATCCTTTAGAAGAAGCAATGAATATCAAGGCTGATTCACAAAAATTAATATCATACTTTTATAATAATATATTAAATAGAGAATCACCCTCAACAGAAGCATTAAGGGAAGATTGGGAACAAGAGCTAATGACAAAGATCTCTAAGGATAGATGGGAAAAATATTTGATGAATACACATAACTGTTCTATTAATGCAAGACATAATTTAATTCAATTCAAATTATTACATAGACTATATTATTCAAAAACGAGGTTGAATAAATTTTATCCAAACGTCTCTCCCAGATGCGATAAATGTTTGTTTCAAAACGCTAATATAACACACTCATTTGTTGGATGTACAAAGTTGAATAAATTTTGGAGTGATATATTTGATATATTTACAAAGATTTTCAAGTCAAGAATAGAACCCAAAACGGAATGGATTATATTTGGAATAATAGGAGAAGATACCAATTTAAATAAAGATCAAAATGTTTTTTTTAATTATGGGTTAATAATTGGAAAGAAATTGATACTTAAATTTTGGAAAAATACAACCACACCAACTGTTAAAATGTGGATTAGGAATATGATGGACATAGCACGCCTTGAAGAAATGAGACTCCGACTAATAGATAAATATGACCAATTCTTAAAGAGTTGGTCTCCTTTCATCGACTTTTTGGAATCATGTGATGCAGCGGTGCCGTAAGGTTTGCTGATTTCAGTTCATGACGCGGATAGAGCTACATCTCCGAATACAGATTTGAAAAATTCTCTTTTAAGGGGCCTTCTCTTCTATTTCTACTTGCCTCTTTCTCTCTTCCTTTTTTTTTATTTTTTATATACACACTTCACGTTTTTCTACTCTCTACCATCTATTTCTCCACTTTTTCCCCTTTCTATTGCTTTCTTTTTCTTGTTCTGCTTACTTCTTTCTTATAACATAAAACTAGAGGTTGTACATAGAATGGATTACGTTATTACATAGTTGGCACCTAAAATTAGGTGCCACTGTACTGTTTTGTGATGTATTAACTTCTAATAAAATAAACAAAAAAAAAAAAAAACAAAAAAAAAAAAAGAAAATAGGTGCAGGAGGCCATTCGGCCCTTTGAGCCAGCACTGCCATTCATTGCGATCATAGCTCACTGTCCCCAATCAATAACCCGTGCCTGCCTTCTCCTCATATACCTTGATTCCACGAGCTCCTAGAGCTCTATCTAACTCTCTTAAATCCATCCAGTGATTTTTCCTCCACTGTCCACTGTGGCAGGGAATTCCACAAATTCACAACTCTCTGGGTGAAAAAGTTTTTTCTCACCTCAGTCTTAAATGGCCCTCCCTTTATTCTAAGACTATTGCCCCTGGATCTGGACTCGCCCAACATTGGCAACATTTTTCCTGCATCTAGCTTGTCCAGTCCTTTTAGAATTTTATATGTTTCTATAAGGTCACCCCTCACCTTCTAAACTCAAGTGACTACAAGCCTAGTCTTTTCAATTTCCTCATATGACAGTCCCGCCATCCCAGGGATTAATCTCGTGAACCTACGCTGCACTGCCTCAATCACAAGGATGTCCTTCCTCAAATTAGGAGACCAAAACTGTACGCAATACTCCAGATGTGGTCATACCAGAGCCCTATACAACCGCAGAAGAACTTCTCTACTCCAATACTGAAATCCTCTTGTTATGAAGGCCAACATTCCATTAGCTTTCTTCACAGCCTGCTGTACCTGCACACCAACTTTAAGTGACAAGGACATCCAGCTCACGCTGTATCTCACCCTTACCTAACCTAACCCCATTGAGATAATATGGAGGTTTTAATGGGTAATAATGAGTAATGGCACATGGATCTTTGCATTTCGTTGTCTCTGTACTGTACTGTACTGTACACTGACAATGACAATTAAAATTGAATCTGAATCTGAAATTGAATCTGAATCTTTTAATGAGTAATAGTTATCTGGCGGAGTTGGCAGATAGAATAGGATCCGTCCTCCAATATGCAATGGAATTTGTTTATTAAATTGAGTGGGGATTGTAGTGAGCATGGTGTTGAGTGTTGATTGTGGGGACTGTGGTGACATTATTAAATATATCTCAAAGTCAAGGAGGCTGATTCATATCTCAATCAGTGTCCATTCACAACTCCTTTTCTTGCATTGTTCCTCCAATATTATTTGGAGCCACAATCCTGGATGATTTGTGCTACCTGGCTTCAGGGCTCCAAGAGCCTTATTCGGAGTCGGGTCAGAAGAGGTCAAAAACACCTCCCTGAAACTGCCACTATGCCTGTGGCTTCCAACATGTGGATCTTATGCAGAGTTAACGGTGAGCTAAATATACAAAAAAGTTACGAAAAAGCATTTAACTAGTCCTTTTTAAGCATTGTATGGGTTGTAATTGTTTTCTATTGTAGATTTAAATAGTTTTGTTGAACTATTCTGAACCAATTCTGTTTTAGTTATGGCCTTTTCTCATGTCTGTGGAAACTGAGTGTTCAAGGACTTCAGATGGAGACTCTCAGATTTGAATAATATGGGAAAACTAAAAATGTCAAATTGTGATTGAGGCCACATCAGATTTAAATAGTGGTTTGTTGATATTAAAAAATCTGTCAAATAGACACATATCTGAACAAAGATTCCACAAGATATTTGCATTTTAATTGAAAGGTTTCTTCCACCTCCACTTCTCTCCACAGCTCATTCTGTTGTAAATTCAGTCTATGATTGTAACATTTCCATCAGTATTGACAAAACATAACTTTGACAAATTGATTGCTTAATCCTTATTTGCTGTCACAAAATGAAAGATGTCCATACAATGTCAATAAGGACAAAATTGCGAGCCCTCTGACATCGGTCCTCCTAAAACATGTATCAAGACAGCACAGCATGGTGGCCCAGTGGTAGAGTTTCTGCCTTACAGCTCTTACAGTGCTAGAGACCCTGGTTCGATCCTGGCTATGGGTACTTGTCAAAAACAGAGTTTTTAACGTTCACCCCGACCTGCGTAGGTTTTCTCTGAGACCTTCGGTTTCTTCCCACACTCCAAAGGTTTGGCTTGGTATAATGTAAAACTTGTCCCTAGTGTGTGTAGGATGGTGTTACTGTGCGGGGAATGCTGGTTGCTGCATGGCCTGTTTCCTTGCTGTATCTCTAAACTAAACTAAAGAAATCTATGTTGTTTCGCATTTAACAAAGTAAATGAAGCTAAATGTTTTATGTTGGGTCTGTTATGTTGTATTTAGCAAGCCTGAGAGTATTTTTAAACAAAATTGGTTCCTAGAATATGGGTGCAATGAACAAGGTGTTATATATGGATGGCACAGTGGTGCATTGAGTAGAGTTACTGCCTCACAGCTCAAGGAGAACCATACAAAGTAATTTGCTGTGGATTGTGACTAATGATCAATATCTCAGGAATGCATGACCAACTCTTATCTGGCTGTACACAATCCACATCACTTCATTCCCTGCTCACCTATGTACCTATCCAAAAGCCTCTTCAATGCCACTATCATTTCTATCACACTATCACACAGAGATTGCTGAATCTCTGGAACTCTCTGCCACAGAAGGTAGTTGAGGCCAGTTCATTTGCTATATTTAAGGGGGAGTTAGATGTGGCCATTGTGGCTAAAGGGATCAGGGTGTATGGAGAGAAGGCCGGTACAGGATACTGAGTTGGATGATCAGCCATGATCATATTGAATGGTGGTGCAGGCTCAAAGGGCCGAATGGCCTACTCCTGCACCTATTTTCTATGTTTCTATGTTTCTATCTGCCTTCACCACCACTCCAGCAGTGCATTTCAGGCACTCACTACCCTCTGTGTAAAAAGCTTATCCTGCGCATCTCTGTTAAACTTTGCACCTCTCACCTCAAACCTCTTAAAACTATGCCTTTAATATATAACATTTCCAACTTGGAAGAAAGGTTCTGACTACTCTATCTATGCCTCTCGAAATTTTATATACTTCTATCAGGTCTTCCCTTAACCTCCTGAATACCAGAGAAACCAATATAAGTCTATCCAACCTCTCCCTGCAGCTATTATCCTCTAATCAATGCATCATTTTGATAAACCTCCTCGGCGTCCTTTCCAAAGCCTCCACATCCTTCTTGTAATTGGGGGACTAGAACTGCATGCAATACTGCAAATGCAGCCTGACCATAGACTTATAAACCTGCATCATGATTTCCTGACTATTATACTGAATGGCCTGACTAATGAAGGCAAGCATGTCATATGCTGTATTTACCACTCGACAGTTGTTGCCATGTCCAGGGAGTTATGGTCTTTGACCCCAAGATCCCTCTGTACATCAATGCTGTTGAGCATCATTACATTAATTGTCTAATTTCCCCTTACATTTGACCTCCCAAACAGAAACACCTCACAATTGCTTGGATTAAACTCCATCTCTCATTAATTTCTACACCCATGCCTGTAGCTGATCTATATCCCGCTGTATACTTTGACAGTCTTCCTATATACTTTGACAGTCTTCCATCGTGACCCCAGCAATCTTGGTGTCATCTGCAAACTTACAAATCAACCCATCTATGTTTACGATCAAACAATTTACGTATATCCCAAACAACAGAGGTCGCAGCAACTCCACAGGTCACAAACCTGTGAGGAACTCCACTGGTCACAAAACTGAAAACCTTCCTTTCACCGTAACTCTCTGTCTTCTGTTAAGGGCCTGTCCCACTTACGCGACCTTTACAGGTGACTGCCGGCACCCATCATAGGTCGCCAAAATTTTCAGCGTTGAAAATTCAGCGGCGACCAAAAAGACGCTATGATTCTTTGAAGACCTCTCACGACCTTAGGAGACCTCTCACGACCATACAGGCGACCCCTGGAGACATGTTGCAGGTGATCTCTCATGACCATAGGAGACCTCTCACGACCATATAGCCTATGGGCTTCATACTGGACTTCATCTGAGGCTAGAAGATATGCAAAGTTATTTTATCAAGGCTCCTGTAGTCTCCTCTCTTGCCTCTCTCAATAACCTGGGATAAATCACATCAGACTTTGGGGATTTATCCACCTTAATGCTCTTTAAGAGCCCTTACACGTCCTCCCTCTTAATCTCAAGCTGCCTTTGCTTATTAACATTGTCCACACTGATCCCACTGTCCTCCATGTCCTTCTCGTTGATGAAATCAGATGCAAGGTATTTGTTCAGTGCCTCACCATCAATCACTGACTACAAGCACAAATTCCTTCCTTTATCCTCGAGCGGACCTACTTTCTCCTTGGTTGCCCTCTTGTTTGTAATTTTGGATTTAAATCTGACTCCCCGAAGCTATTTTGTGGCTCCTTTTATTCTCCCATTTGAGTTCTTTCCTCCTTGTAATGTACGTAATCAGTTGTTAAGATTATTGGTCTTTATCCAGCTGAGAATGAACTTGGAAAAGAAGTATAATAACAGATATTTCCCTTTATACGTAGCTGTCACTGTATGTCATGTTGTTACTTGTGGGCAGAGCACCAAGGCATATCCTGGAATGTGAATACTTGGCCAATAAACTTATTTACTTACTTACTTACTTTATTCTACGGAGATGTTGCCTAAGATTTTCAGCAGCTTTATCCCCATTGGTGATAAAAAAAAAAGCTTTGATGTTTGTAAGCAACGGGTCTGGAGTGATTCTTGATTCATTCAATTCCCCCAACACCGTGTTTCTTTCCACGCCCTTTGAATCACTTGCTTTGCGTGCTCTATCATCTCCTGTTGCTTGATAGAATCCCCAATCTCCTGCATCAATGAGTGAGAAATTGGACCACTTCTCACCATGTTGATTGCCGCAGGTTCAAACTTCTTTATAACTCTTATGTCCTTGAGATACAGTCAACTAAGTTTGTCTGTTACACGGATGTCCTTACCCAGGCAGTACATGCCTGCAACCTTACGAACATCTCTTGCTCGTGAGCATGCAGACTCTGATGGGCTTAAGAGGAACTGTCTGTACGGGGTTTGCATGTCCACTCTGTGACTGCAGGGTTTGCTCCCAATGCTCCAGTTTACTCACAAATCACAAAGATTTTCTGGGTGGATGGGAGGATATTTATCCACTGTCAATTATTCCAAGTGTGAGGCAGTTGGAGAATAGGGGAGGGATGGAGGGATGGGTCGGTGTGGATCAGAGCGATTGGTGGGAAGGTGAGAAGGAATGGGTTGTGGAGAAATAGGTTGGGAAGTAGGATTGACAGGGTTCATCTGAGAGCTGACATAAACCTGATGGGCCGGATGGCCTCCTCCTAAGCCTGAATGAAGAATGGCCAGATATGTCGATTGCAAAAGGAGGCCGGGGGCCAATTCAAAAAAGTAAACCCCTCAACTTTCCTTTAAATTCCAAGGATAAATTCCAAATTAATGCCTCCTCAACCCCAAACGTTTCCTGTTTGTGAGAGGTGTAGTGCTAAATGTTTCACGTGAGGCTCTGGAAAGGATACATCAGCCTGCTTCCCATGACACCCCGTCAAGCTACTCAGTTAAGCTGGAAAAAATAAACAAGCTGTTAGAGGAACTCACCAGGTCATGCCGCATCTGGGGAGGGAATTGGACATATGATGTTGCAGATCAGGACTACATCAATATATATCTGCTGCTCTGTAACCACTGCTCCCAGCATTTGCCTCTCTTAGACCTTGTCTCTGTGAGCTTCTTGTAAACAAGTGATTTCATTGCACCCTGGTCTATCTGACAGTATACAGACCTAAATTTGAATCTGAACTTCCTCGTGCCTTGCTCTATTTCGGAGCATTTGTTACTCACTACAGCTTCTTCCTTCTGTAGATACAAGGAACCACAGATGCTGGCTAATACACGAAAGGACACAAAGGAGTAAATCAGCAGGTCAGGCAGTATCGCTGGAGAACATGGACAGTTGACGTTTTGGGTCAAGACACTTCTTTAGACTGATTGTGGGAAGCGGGGAGAGGGGGAGAAAGCTGGATGAGGGGTGAGGGAGGACACAGCATGGCAGATAATAGGTGGACGCAAGCAGGGTGTTTTTGGAAAGCAGATGGCTCGAACAACGGCAACAGATAAAGCAGATTCTAAAGAATCGAAGATGCTAAGTGCATTTTGTTGTCTCTGTACTGACACTGACAATGACAATTAAAATTGAATCTGAATCTGAATCTGAATCTGAGAAGATGTGAGATATGATTGAAGAGTTGCAAATTGTGTGGCCAGGGGGAGGAAAGTAATGGGGTGGGGGTGCAGGGGGAAATAGGTGGGAGTCTAGGTGGGGCACAGGAGAGGGGAAGTGTTGGGGTAAAAAGTGGGGGAGGTGGGGGGTAAGGTAAAAGTGCAGGGGGAAATAGATGGGTCCAGGCGGGGCTCAGGGGAGGGAAAGTGTTGGGGTTGAATCTGAAGAGATAAGTTAGAGATAAGTTAGAGAATTTGATAAGTTAGAGATCCCCAAAAATTGAAAACATTTCAATATTCATACCATTAGGTTGGAATACCTCTTTTTTTTTTTTTTTGTTTTGTTTATTTTATTAGAAGTTAATACAGCACAAAACAATACAGTGGAACCTAATTTTATGTAATACCGTAATCCATTCTATGTACAACCTCTAGTTTTATGTTATAAGAAGGAAGTAAGCAGGACAAGAAAAAGAAAACAATAGAAAGGGGAAAAAGTGGAAAAATAGATGGTAGAGAGTAGAAAAACGTGAAGTGTGTATATAAAAAATAAAAAAAGGAAGAGAGAAAGTGGAAAGTAGAAATAGAAGAGAAGGCCCCTTAAAAGAGAATTTTTCAAATCTGTATTCGGAGATGTAGATCTATCCGCGTCATGAACTGAAATCAGCAATCCTTACGGTACCGCTGCATCACATGATTCCAAAAAGTCGATGAAAGGAGACCAACTCCTTAAGAATTGGTCATATTTATCTATTAGTCGGAGTCTCATTTCTTCAAGGCGTGCTATGTCCATCATATTCCTGATCCACATTTTAACAGTTGGTGTGGTTTTATTTTTCCAAAATTTAAGTATCAATTTCTTTCCAATTATTAACCCATAATTAAAAAAAACATTTTGATCTTTATTTAAATTGGTATCTTCTCCTATTATTCCAACTATAATCCATTCCGTTTTGGGTTCTATTCTTGACTTGAAAATCTTTGTAAATATATCAAATATATCACTCCAAAATTTATTCAACTTTGTACATCCTACAAATGAATGTGTTATATTAGCGTTTTGAAACAGACATTTATCGCATCTGGGAGAGACGTTTGGATAAAATTTATTCAACCTCGTTTTTGAATAATATAGTCTATGTAATAATTTGAATTGAATTAAATTATGTCTTGCATTAATAGAACAGTTATGTGTATTCATCAAATACTTTTCCCATCTATCCTTCGAGATCTTTATCATTAGCTCTTGTTCCCAATCTTCCCTTAATGCTTCTGTTGAGGGTGATTATAAAAGTATGATATTAATTTTTGTGAATCAGCCTTAATATTCATTGCTTCTTCTAAAGGATCTAAAAATATAGTTTGAAATTATGTGTATATTTCTTCATAAAGTCGCATACCTGTATATATTTAAAATATTGATTATCCTTCAATTTAAATTTAAATTTTAATTGTTGAAATGATAACAGTTTGCCCACTTCATACATATCCCCTACTTTTCTAATCCCCAGTCTATCCCATTGTTGATATGTGTTGTCGATGAGAGAAGGTTTGAATGCGGGGTTGTTCAATAGTGGGGTTAGTACTGATAAATTATTTAATTTCAAGGATACTTTTATTTGTTTCCAAATTCTTATTATATTGTGAATAATTGGGTTCTTCTTATATATTATACTATTCAATTTTATCGGTGAGAGCAGGATCGTTCCTATATCGTGCGGATAGCACTCCTCTTTCTCCATTCTTATCCACTCCAACTGCTGAGTGGAACTATCCAGCCAGTATATTATGTTCTTAATATGCACTGCCCAGTAGTAATATATAAAGTTAGGTAATGATAAACCCCCAACTTCTTTAGATTTGCACAAATGCTTTCGTTGAATTCTATGTGTTCTGTAGTCCCATATAAAATTAGTGATAGTGGAATCTAATTTTTTGAAAAAATATTTTGGAATATATATTGGGATCGCTTGAAACAAATATATTAATTGTGGTAAGAAAGTCATTTTTATAGCGTTAATTCTACCTATCATTGAGAGCGGAAGCGTTTTCCAAAATTTAATCGTATCATTCAGTTTATTTAATAGTGGTATAAAATTGGCACTAAATAATGATTTGTGTCTTCTCGTAATTTGAATACCCAGGTACTTGAATTTTTCTGTTGCAATTTTGAAGGGGAATTTTAGTAAGTGTCTCGAATCCTGTGGTTTTAAAGACATAATTTCGCTTTTATTCCAATTTATTCTATATCCTGAAAAAGAGCCGAATTCCTCAATTAGTGTTAATAAGGTGGGTATACTCGTTTGTGTATTAGTAATATATAAAAGGATATCATCAGCGTATAATTAAATTTTATTCTTTGAGTCCTTGCTGTTATATCCGTGAATATTCGGGTGATTTCTAATCCTTTCGGCCAGCGGTTCTATCATAAGGGCAAATAGCAATGGTGATAAGGCACACCCTTGCCTATTACCCCTTGATAAGTAAAATTTTGGAGATAGCGTATTGTTAGTTAATATTCTTGCCGTAGGTCTATCATAAAGTAGTTTAATCCATCTAATAAAATTCTCTCCCATATTAAATTTTTGGAGTACCTTGTATAAATACTGCCATTCTACTTGATCAAATGCCTTCCCTGCATCCAACGTGACCACTGAGATATCTTCATTGTCCTCATTATGAGAGTACATTATATTAAAAAGCCTTCTCAAATTATTAAATGCTTGTCTTTTGGGTATAAATCGCGTTTGATCCATATTTATTAAATTGTTAATATAATCTAGCTAGAATCTTTGCTAAAATTTTCTGATCCGTATTTAGAAGTGATATAGCTCTATAAGAACCAGGTTCATCTAAATCTTTATCTTTTTTTGGTATAAGCGTTATTGTAGCTTCTGCTAGGGTTTCTGGTAGTTTATTTTCAGTATAAGCCTGCGTGTATAAATTAAATAATCTTGGTACAATTGACTCCTGAAATCTTTTATAAAATTCATTACTAAAGCCATCTGGTCCTGGGGTCTTCCCATTTTTCAATGAGTTTATTATTTGTTTTATTTCTTCACTAGTAATCTGTGCTCCTAATTGCTCTTGTTCTAAACTATCCAATTTTGGGAGCTTGCAATTATCTAAAAAATTTGTAATTTTACTTACATCTGTCTTTATTTTGGATGTGTATAAATTATGATAAAATTGGGCAAACCTCTTATTAATATCCTTAGGCAATGTTAGAAACTCACCATTGTCCGATTTAATTTTTGTAATAGTTTTTTCCTTTTCTCGTTGCTTCAGTTGCCTCGCAAGCAGTTTATGTGGCTTATCCCCAAATTCGAAGTGTGCTTGTTTTGTAATTTGGAATAATCTTATTACTCTAGCCGATAGTATTCTATTGACTTTATATTTCAATAAAGTTATCTTATTGTGTTTATTTATGGTTGGGTCAGTTGCATTGTCCAGTTCTAGTAATTTTATTTTCTGTTCTATCCGCTGAAGTTCTCTTTTATTTTCCTTATTTTGAAAACTTTGGTAAGAGATTATGACACCGCGAATATATGCCTTGAAGGTTTCCCATAATAGCAGTGCAGAAATACCCAGTGTGTCATTTATTTCGAAAAAAAGTTTTGTTTGTTCTTTTATATACTCATAACCCTGCGGGTTATTTAATATGTGTGCATTGAACCTCCAAAAAGGCTTTATACTCGGCATTCCCTCAATTTTAAGTATAAAAGTCAATGGTGAGTGATCAGAAATAATACTGTTATGATATGATGGTTTATTCGTATACGGGATCAATTTTGTGTCCAGTAAGAAATAGTCAATTCGCGAATAAGTTTTGTGAACTGAAGAATAAAATGAGTATTCCCTACCACTTGGATTTGCTATTCTCCAAACATCAGCTATGTTATTATTTTTTATATAAGTATTTAAAAATTCACAGGTCTTGGTTTTAACAAGACGCTTCCCTAGCTTTATTGATTTATCTAAGTATGGATCTATAACACAATTGAAATCTCCCCCCATTATTATATTTTGAAAATTATGCTCTGCGATTAAATCTATTATTTTCCTAAAAAATTGTGGGTTATCAAAATTAGGCGCGTAAATATTTATCATAGTTAATGGTGTATTGTAAATTTCTCCTGTGACTATAACATATCTTCCCTCTTTATCAGATATGGAATTCTTTAATTTAAAAGGTATGCCCTTCCGAATTATAATGGCCGTGCCTCTTGCTTTAGAGGTGAATGAGGAGTAATAGGTTTGACCTATCCAATTTGCCCTTAATCTAATCTGAGTTTGTTGTTTCAAATGTGTCTCTTGTAGGAACGCAATATCCATATTTAATGATTTTAATTGTGCCAGAATTTTACCTCTTTTAATTGGCTCATTCGCACCTCTGATGTTCCAACTACAGAAGGTGAGACCTCCGATATTTATTCGACTATTATCTTGCATTGGCTATTATTACCAGACTGTATGATTCATGTGATGCAGCCAAGTACCTCAGAATCCCGAATCCAGAGTTGTCCTTCATAATTTCTACAGTAGTTCTACATCTCCTGACATTATTAAACATAATTAAGGGAAAGAGAAAAACATAAAATAAAGTGTACATAAAAATGATTGAGTCATACAACACATAATTGTGAATAAACAAAAAAAGTGAATGTAATTTATCAAAAAAGCGATAAATTACAAAAAAGCCACCTAAGGTAGCTAGATTTGTTTTTAATTTGACCTCCGTCGATGAGATTATACACTGGGCCCTATCCCCCTGTTAGAATTTGACCCAACGTTAGTCGGTTCCCTCTAATTGTTACCAAAATTATCATATCAGGTCATCGCTGAACAGTTTAAAATAGAATAAAATAAAAGGGAAGGTAGAAGATTTGGATTAAAATAAAAATAATTATGGGTTAAAATACCTCATCAAAAATTACACTTTTCATTTACCTGTATGTTAGTTAATTCATTATTAGTATTTAGTAATTAAAATATATGTCTAACCTCCCCCACCCTTCCTGCTATATAGTTAATCGTGTTAGTATAGGACATTACGCCTTTAACGTTGGTTGAGTATATTGCGCGTAATTGGTTAATTAGTTAGTTAGTTATATGTGTAAATAATAGGTCATATAGTGTGAAACAGATGCCTCTTATCATGGCCATTTCAAAAGGAGACAATCTCATAGTTCTCCGTGCTGCAGGGTTTGGTGACGTGCTTGCAACCTTGAGCTTTCATATGTGCTTTCAGTTCAGAAGATTAGTTCGGCCTATGTTATTAACAGCACATTCTTGGCAGATAAGACTGTCTGGTAACTGTCTGAAGCGTTCTAGTGTTTTAATTTGAACAGAAAAAACAGTTTCCAGACAAAATGTCAATTAATCTGATCCTGGTTGAGTTTTGTTTAAAATCTCCTCGGCGTATTTGCAAGCAGCGTCCGGGTCGGTAAATGAGCGTTGCTTGCCCATAAACGTAATTAGCAATTTTGCTGGATAGATCACGCCATAACGAACTTCAGAATGTCCATATAAAACACTGCTTGCCCTTTTAAACTCGCGTCTTTTTGCCAGAATTTCCCGAGGGTAATCCCTGTAGAATCTTACGATATTATCAGCGAATGTGAGATTTTCTCCATAGTTTATCTTCTTTAATAGAGTTTCCACAGTTGAAATATCTAGAAACTTTACAATAATTTGCCTTGGTTTAGCATTATCCTGTTTTTGGAGGCGACCCACTCGATGAGCCAGATCTATCTTTGGTTTTTCAGGAAGTTTGAAAACATCTTTAAGTAGATTAGTAATAAAATCACGCATTTGAAGGCCGTGTTCAGCACCCTCTTTAACTCCTACTAATCTCAGATTTTGCCTCCTAGACCTGGCCTCTAAATCTTGACATTTCTCATTCAGTTTATTCGTTAACTCCCAATTCGTATCGTGTTGTTTTTTCAGACCTGTTATCTCTTGGCTCATCTGTTCCATCTCACCCTCCATTTCTTCCATCAATTTTTCCGTGTCTGTTAATTGCTTCAGCAGGATGTCATGTTTGTTGTTATAATCTCTCCGCATACTTTCCATTTCCTTCGCTGTCCTGGACTCCAAATCTTTAAACTGCTGATTCAGGGCTACATAAAGCTCTTTTACTTCGCCGCAGCTATTATCAATTTTCTTAGAAAGATTGCCCTCCATAGTGGAGAAGTTATTCTGAATTGTAGAATTCATTTTGGCAAATTGCTTCTGAAGATCTTTAGTAATGTCTTTAAGAATATTAGCTCATACCGTTTCTTCCAAGCTTTTCATTTCTTTCTCCTTTGTATCACTTCTCGCAGCCATATCGCTTGTAGGTTGTTGAGGTTCCAGCTCCTCTTCCAAACTTTCAAACGTGAGTTCAGGGGTAGTTTCAAGCTCATCCAGAGCTTTTTGGAGCTGGAAACTGATTGTAGTTTTCTTGGGTCCTCTCTGACCTCTTCTCTTTCTCATCCAGTTTTTACGATAAGATCGTTTAAAATCCCAAAACCACCAGTACCGTTTGATGGAGTCAGTACCCTTGATGTTCAGCAAACCTGATAAGAATTTTTAACTCGATCCTGGCATGGGAGTCGACTTTAAACGCGATTTGTCTGGAGGAGAGCTCAGTGCAGCTGCCTTCACTGCTTCATAGCAGCCACCGGAAGTCTGAGGTTGGAATACCTCTTTCATCAGCATTTTGATAATTCACTTCTCTGCCTCTTTGCCTTCATTCTGTCTCTTTACATGTCTTTTAATGGTAACTGCTCTATCCAAGACCATGAGAAATTGCGAGAGAGTTGTGAAATAGTTCAGTCCATCACACAAAGCAGCATCCAGACACCCCACCCCCCACCCTCCCCCTCCTTCCCCCTCCGCCTCCTTACACATCACACTGCCTCGTGAAGGCAGCCAGCATTATCAAGGACCATATACAGCCATATACGGTCATTCTCTCTTCTCTATTTTCCCATCAGGCAGAAGAACAAAAGCTTCAAAGCACATGCCACCAGGTTCAAGAACAGCTACTTCTCCACTGTTATAGGACTCCTGAATGGACCTCCCACATGCTGGGTGGGCAAATTAATGGAAAAGATACTTAGAGATAATATATATAAGCATCTGGATAAACAGGGTCTGATTAGGAACAGTCAGCATGGACTTGTGCCTGGAAGGTCATGTTTGACTAATCTTCTTGAATTTTTTGAAGAGGTTACTAGGGAAATTGACGAGGGTAAAGCGGTGGGTGTTGTCTTTATGGACTTTAGTAAGGCCTTTGACAAGGTTCCTCATGGAAGGTTGGTTGAGAAGGTTCAACTGTTGGGTATAAATGCAGGAGTAGCAAGATGGATTCAACAGTGGCTGAATGGGAGAAGCCAGAGGGTAATGGTGGATGGTTGTTTGTCGGGTTGGAGGCAGGTGACTAGTGGGATGCCCCAGGGATCGGTGTTGGGTCCTTTGTTGTTTGTCATGTACATCAATGATCTGGATGAAGGTGTGGTAAATTGGATTAGTAAGTATGCAGATGATACTAAGATAGGGGGTGTTGTGGATAATGAAGAGGATTTCCAAAGTCTACAGAGTGATTTAGGCCATTTGGAAGAATGGGCTGAAAGATGGCAGATGGAGTTTAATGCTGATAAATGTGAGGTGCTACACCTTGGCAGGACAAATCAAAATAGGACGTACATTGTAAATGGTAGGGAATTGAAGAATACAGTTGAACAGAGGGATCTGAGAATAACCGTGCATAGTTTCTTGAAGGTGGAATCTCATATAGATAGGGTGGTAAAGAAAGCTTTTGGTATGCTAGCCTTTATAAATCAGAGCATTGAGTATAGAAGCTGGGATGTAATGTTAAAATTGTACAAGGCATTGGTGAGACCAAGTCTGGAGTATGGTGTACAATTTTGGTTGCCCAATTATAGGAAGGATGTCATCAAAATAGAGAGAGTACAGAGGAGATTTACTAGAATGTTGCCTGGGTTTCAACAACTAAGTTACAGAGAAAGGTTAAATAAGTTAGGTCTTTATTCTCTGGAGCGCAGAAGGTTAAGGGGGGACTTGATAGAGGTCTTTAAAATGATGAGAGGGATAGACAGAGTTGATGTGGATCAGCTTTTCCCTTTGAGAATAGGGAAGATTCAAACAAGAGGACATAACTTCAGAATTAAGGGACAGAAGTTCAGGGGTGACATGAGGGGGAACTTCTTTACTCAGAGAGTGGTAGCGGTGTGGAATGAGCTTCCAGTGGAAGTGGTGGAGGCATGTCCGTTGGTATAATTTAAAAATAAATTGGATAGGCATATGGACGAGAAGTGAATGGAGGGTTATGGTATGAGTGCAGGCAGGTGGGACTAAGGGAAAAAAAGTTGTTCGGCACGGACTTGTAGGGCCAAGATGGCCTGTTTCCATGCTGTAATTGTTATATGGTTATATGGTTATATGGTTATATGCTAAGAATGTATTCCAAATCTTCCAATCTCCCTCAATGCGGCACTTGTACTTTTTTAACTGGTCTTTCTCTATAGCTTAAACACTATATTCTGCATTCTGTTTCCTTTACTCTCTTGCATTACTTTGATGTATTTATTGATGGTATGATTTCCCAGAATAAGCTTTTCAGTGTACTTCTGTAATCCTGATCACAATCAATAAATAAACGTGCAATTAATATATATGTAAATATAGAATCCTTGTAGGTGATAACAAAACTGTATTGTCACTCTTTTTGAACCTGGATCAGGTAATATTTAAGAAGATCAGACTTATGGACAAATGCAGCAATTGTGGGAAAATAGGTTACAAGGAAAATTGGTAGGGAAATGAGACTCTTCTGCGAGTGTGTATAGATTTAGATTCTAGAAATTACCCCATTTTATGTCATATTAATACATATAATTTACACTCCTATTATTGGGCATTGTGATTTTAACAAATCTTTCAGAATTTCACAGTCACTCAGTGCCACAGTAAGTACTACACTTTCACAGCAACTCAGCTGCCTGACCGACTGAGTCACTCCAGCACTTTGTGTCTTTATTTGTAAACTAGCGTCTGCAGTTCTTTGTTTCTACTTCTTACACAATTTCTTCCTTGATTGGCAGGAGGCCAATTCTTGCACACCAAAGCCTGTCCATTTTAGCAATCAAGTTTCAAATTCAGAGATCTTATCAAGTTAACATCAGCTAGCTGTCTGGCAGCATTGATTTAAGTGGATCCATTAATATGATTGCTGCAATAAAGTTTAAATGGCATTTGAAAGAATGGCAAGAGGTGGAGATGCTTCAAGCAACCTTATTTGTCCATGCCAATTACTGACTTTCCAGGTATTTGGCCTTCCTGCAACTTAATTTGCTGAAGCCATGCCAAAATATGTAGAAATTTAACAATACTAAATGTAAAAGTTGTCAAAAATACTACAAAAGACACAAAGATCTGGAGTAACTCACCAGGTAAGCCAGCATCACTAGAGAACATAGATAGCTGACATTTCATGACCCCTCTTCAGACTGATTATTGGGGTGGGAGAGAAAGCTGGAAGAGAGAAGGGGCAGGACAAAACCTGGCATCTCATAGGTTGACATTATTGCAGTTCCTTGGTTCGACATTTTCAATGACTATCCCTTAAAGCTTATGCAGTCTTGCAGCAAAATATCTTAATATGGGATATCTTTTGATTTATCACCAGGAAACAAATGCTGGAAGAGGAGGTCTAGAACAACAGAACCAAATCCTTTACAAACCCGAGAAGATACAAATATATGTATCTTTCAATCAGACTGACAACTTGCTTTTACTAAATGGAAGGAAGTGAGTGAACCAGGGCCTGGGAAGATTGAAGTGGAGTGGAGTACAGCAACAAAGGCTCTGGTAAATTGAAGAGAAAATGGTAATCAGCACCAGTAGGCCAGTTGTGGATTTCTGAATAGTTGGATAGTGGAATATCACTGTTTCACTCTGTTGATATTGTCAGCACACAATGTAAAACACAATCTATTTGATATCAAATAAGTTTCTAGACTTTCCAGGGCCGAACGCAGGCAAGTGGGACTAGTGTAGATTAAACATTTTGGTTGGTGTGGGCAAGTTGGGCCGAAGGGCCTGTTTCCATGCTGCATGACTCTATAACTAAGATACACCAGAAAGCACAGGAGAGTACTCCTGTGTTTTATGAAGATGTTGCCAGAACTTGAGGGCCTGAGCTATAAGGAGAGGTTGAGCAGGCTCGAACTTTATTCCTTGGAGGCAGGAGGATGAGCGGTGATTTTATAGAGGTGTATGAAATAATTAGGGGAATATATAGGGTAAATACACAGAGTCTTTTACCCAGAGGAAGGGAATCAAGAACCAGAGGACATGGGTTTAAGGTGAAGGGGGAGGGAGATTTAAAGGTAACCTGAGGGGCAACGTTTTCATTCATGAGTGGGGGGTATATAGAACGAGCTGCCAGAGGTGGTAGTTGAGGCAGGTACTATCATAACTTCTAAAAGAGATTTGGGCAGCTACATGGATAGGGTAAGTTTAGAACGATATGATCCAAATGCAGGCACATGGGACTAGTGTATATGGAGCATATTAGTCAGCGTGGGCAAGTTGGACCAAGAGGCCTGTTTCCATGCTTTATCACTCTATGACTACACTGATCTGTGGAATGTGAGTTGGTGGTCAATGAGGGCGGCATGGTGGCGCAGCAGCAAAGTTGCTGCCTTACAGCGAATGCAGCACTGGAGACCCGGGTTCGATCCCGACTATGGGTGCTGTCTGTATGGAGTTTGTATGTTCTCCCCGTGACCTGCGTGGGTTTCCCCGAGACCTTCGGTTTCCTCCCACACTCCAAAGACATACAGGTTTGTAGGTTAATTGACTTGGTAAATGTGAAAAATTGTCCCTCGTGCGTGGAGGATAGTGTTAACATACGGGGATGACGGCACGGACCCGGTGAGCCGAAGGGCCTATTTCCTCGCTGTATCCCTCTAAACTAAAACTAAACTAAAATAAACTAAAACTCAGTATATTCATGGCAGAAACTTTCAGTATACATGTTTTCTACTAAATAACAAAGTTGTTTTCGGCATAGAAAGATAAATCACCTTTGGTTACCTAAAGGGAGATTGCAGTTAAATACTCAGAAAATGCACAACTCTCCTTATAAACACAATCCTGACCTTCAACAATAATTTAGTGATTAGAACATTATTATGAAGCTCATTTGAATCAGGAATTCACTAATAACAGAAAGGATTTGTGGCAAAGTCTTACCGTTAACTAAAATGAAATGCAATTATGTATTATGTATCATTCTGACGGTCTCTAATATGTTCGGAATATGCCATGCAGAATTGTTCCAGTTATAATGGCTTCTGCAGTAACAATCTATTCTGGCTCAATAGACATTACATTATTACGTTTCACATTTTCATTTAATATTCTTTAATATATTACTGAACTACCTTCAAAAATTACTCATTATTTTAATTATCGTACCACTAATTACATCTTTCTCCTGTTGATGAAAACTCATTTTTTTTCTCTTGGTTCAATTAGATGGTGTATTTGCCACTTAAAGACTTAAGGCCTTAACGTTGTGCTATGGCAGGGCTGCCAACTCTCACACTTTGAGCGTGAGACTCACGCCCTCAAGCAAACTCTCACGCCCTCACGCTCATCAGACATTTCTCTCGCTCAGTGGTGAGAAATTTGTGTGATCAACGAAAATTTCAAAACTCGGATAAACTGCATGGTCCGCAGGTGTTGGAGAGCAGGGGCTGTGGGAGGGATGGAAGCAGAACCAGCGGCGAGAACAGATGCGGGGAGCCGGGACTGGTGAGTTTGCGGCGCTGTCGAGTGTTTGCGCAGCTAGCGAGTCGCTCACTGCAGCTGTGGCCATGGAGCGCTCCGGACAGTGCAAGTGTCCCGGGCCGCGGAGGCGTCGGAAGCTCCGCTGCCGCGAGAGTCTCTGTACCGAAGGGACAGATCCACAAAGGGAGGCGGAGAGATGGGAAGGAGACGGGTAGACAGTGGGGAGAGAGAGAGGGAGGTGAAAGGAGAGAGAGAGGGAGGTGAAAGGAGAGATAGAGGAGAGACAGAGGGGGCAGAATGGAGAGAGAGAAGAGGGGGGGGAGAGAGGGAGGTGGGAGAGTGGGGAAGAGAGGTAGGGAAGAGAGAGAGAGGTGAGAGGGGAAGAAAGAGGGAAGAGAGAGGGGGTGGAGAGGGAGGAGAGGGTAGGAGAGAATGGGAGAGAGAGGGAAGAGAGGGGAAAAGAGAGAGATGGGGGGCAAAGAGAAAGAGGAGATGCAGACAGAGGAGAAAGCGAGAGGGAGAGAGAGAGCCATGCGGAGAGTGAGGTGGGTGGGAGAAATGGGGGAGAGAGGGAGAGAGAGAGGTGAGAGGAGAGAAAGAGAGAGAGGGGGAGAGAGGGGGAAAGAGAGGGAGGGAGAGAGAAGAGGGGGAGATAGAGAAGAATGAGGGGGGCAGAGAGAGGGGGGAGAGAGGGGGGAGAGAGAGTTAGGGGAAAGAGAAGGGAGCGAGGGGGGAGAGGGGACGTGAGAGGGGACGTGAGAGGGGGGGAGAGAGGGGACGAGAGAGGGGATAGAGAGTGGAAGAGAGGAGGGAGGGGGGAGCGATAGAGGGGGGGGCAGAGAGAGTTAGGGGAGAGAGAGTTAGGGGAAATAAAAGGGAGAGAGGGGAGAGGGGATGAGAGAGAGGGGATGAGAGAGAGGGGGAGAGTGAGGTGGGAGGGAGAGAGGAGGGAGAGAGAGAGGGGGGGAGAGTTCGGGGAGAGAGGGGAAGAGAGGAGAGAGGGGGAGAGAGAGAGAGAGGGGAGAGAGTGAGAGGGGAGAGAGTGAGAGGGGAGAGAGGGGAGAGGGGAGAGAGGAGAGAGAGAGAGGAGGAGGGGGAGAGAGAGGGGGGGTTGAGAGGAGAGAGAGCGGAAGAGAGGGGGAGAGAGAGAGGGATGAGAGTGAGGTGGGAGGGAGAGAGAGATAGGGGAGAGAAGAGAGGTGGGGAGAGAGAGGAGAGAAAGAGGAAAGAGAGAGGGGGGAGAGAGAGGGGGGGAGAGGAAGAGGAGGATTGAGAGGCAGGGCTGCCAACTCCCATGCATTGAGCGTGAGAATCACGCATTTCACCAAATTCTCACGCTGCTCACAAATTTCTCTCGCTCTGTTGTGAGAAATTCTGTGATCAACGAAAATTTCAAAACTCATATCAACTGCATGGGCCGCGGGTGTTGGAAGCGGAAGCAGCGGCGGGGACAGATGCGGATGGGGAGCAGGGCTGGCGAATGTTTTCTGGGCTGGCGAGTTGCTCACTGCAGCTCCGGCCATGGAGCAGCCTCAGTGCAAGAGTTGCGGGCCGTCGGAGGCGTTGAAGCGTTGCGCCGCTGCCGTGGGAGTCTCTGTGCCGAATTCGCCCAGGTGACCGGCATGGATCAGGCTGCGGCTTGGTGCATCCTGGAAGACAACCAGTGGCTGCTGGAAGTAAGTACCAAGTACTGGGTAGATATGGTGGAAGATAGTGGACTTCAAATGGGGTGGTGGTTGGTGAAAGCATCCTGCTTGCCTGCTAGATTTTCACTTACTGTAACTGCAGGAAAAATGTTCCTGATGTTGGGGGCGTTCAGAACCATGGGTCACAGTTTAAGAATAAAGGGGGGGCCAGTTAGGACTGAGATGAGAACAAACTTTCTTCACGCAGAGAGTTGTGAATCTGTGGAATTCTCTGCCACAGAAGGCAGTGCAGGCCAATTCACTGGGTGTTTTCAAGAGAGAGTTACATTTAGTTCTTGGGGCTAACGACATCAAGAGGTATGGGGAAAAAACAGGAAAGAGGTACTGCTTTTTGATGAATAGCCATGATCATATTGAATGGCAGTGCTGGCTCGAAGGGCCGATGGCCTATTCCTGCACCTATTTTCTATGTTTCTATGCTTGAGTATATGGCAATAAAACTCGATCACTTGATTTTGAAGCATTCATGCATGGTGGAGGTATAATGTAGTCATAGAGTGATACATTGTGAAAATAGGCCCTTCGGTGCAACTTGCCCACACCCGCCAACATGTCCCAGCTACGCTATCTGCTTTTGGTTCATACCTCCAAACCTGTCCTATCCATGTATCAGTCTAACTTTTTCTTAAATGTTGGGATGTCCTCTGCCTCAACTACCTTCTCTGGCAGCTTGTTCCATACACCCATCACCCTTTGTGTGGATAAAGTTACCCCTTAAAAAGTTACCTCTTCAGAATACTTCATACAAAAAAACATTGAAATCATACTTCTACAGTGCACTAAAACATGATTTTAATACATCAAATTTCAAAAGGTTCCTACCCTGGGAGGGGGGGACACTGTTCTTCCGCCCCCTCTTCCCACTCGGTTGCACCACTCCCTCACCGGGTACCCCCAAGGCCAGTGATCAGTGATCACATTACTTCCCCCCTTTCAAAAACTCTCTCGGGCTTGGTCTTTCGCAATTTCTCACTCCAACTCTCACCCAATGTTGGCAGCCCTAGCTATGGGATATTAATTCAGAAATATTTATCTGGATGCTTTGGTTCCTTTGTATTTGGGCCTCTGGCAAACAGCAAGATATAAA
>JAWMAR010003797.1:0-22500 GCA_036785375.1 Leucoraja ocellata
TATACGACCACCTTATCACAAGATTTACGAGGATGTTGCCAGGACTAGAGGGTGTGAGCTACAGGGAGAGGTTGAGTAGGCTGGGTCTCTATTCCATGGAGCGCAGGAGGATGAGGGGAGATCTTATAGAGGTGTACAAAATCATGAGAGGAATAGATCGGGTAGATGCACAGAGTCTTTTGCCAGGAGTAGGCCATTCGGCCCTTCGAGCCAGCACCGCCATTCAATGTGATCATGGCTGATCATCCACAATCAGTACCCCGTTCCTGCCTTCTCCCCATATCCACTGACTCCACTATCTTTAAGAGCCCTATCTAGCTATCTCTTGAAAGTATCCAGAGAACCGGCCTCCACCGCCCTCTGAGGCAGAGAATTCCACAGACTCACCACTCTCTATGAGAAAAAGTGTTTCCTCGTCTCCGTTCTAAATGGCTTACTCCTTATTCTTAAACTGTGTGGCCCATGGTTCTGGACTCCCCCAACATGGGGAACATGTTTCCTGCCTCTAATGTGTCGAAACCCTTAACAATCTTATATGTTTCAATGAGATACCCTCTCATCCTCCTAAACTCCTTCTAAACATTGAAACATAAACTCCAGGACTCTGTGAAACGTCACCTATCCATGTTCTCCACAGATGCTGCCTGGCCCGCTGAGTTACTCCAGCACTCTGTGAAACGTCACCTATCCATGTTCTCCACAGATGCTGCCTGACCCGCTGAGTTACTCCAGCACTCTGTGAAACGTCACCTATCCATGTTCTCCACAGATGCTGCCTGACCCGCTGAGTTACTCCAGCACTCTGTGAAACGTCACCTATCCATGTTCTCCACAGATGCTGCCTGACTCGCTGAGTTACTCCAGCACTCTGTGAAACGTCACCTATCCATGTTCTCCACAGATGCTGCCTGACCCGCTGAGTTACTCCAGCACTCTGTGAAACGTCACCTATCCAAGTAACCTGTGCTGAAGCAGTGGGGAATGGATTTGAGAGTGGGATAATGGAAAACCTCTGTGAACGGGTGATTGATGGTCTGCATGGACTCATAGGGCAGAAGGGCCTGTTTCCACAATGTATCTGTAAACTAAACTAAACACTGACATTTTACTTGAGATCAGACCTCGGGTTTTTTCTTTTAAACATGTGTTATTTTCTAAAAAATGTGTGCAGTTTTGGTCCCCTAATTTGAGGAAGGACATTCTTGCTATTGAGGGAGTGCAGTGTAGGTTCACCAGGTTAATTCCTGGGATGGCGGGACTGTCATATGCTGAGAGAATGGAGCAGCTGGGCTTGTACACTCTGGAGTTTAGGAGGATGAGAGGAGATCTTATTGAAACATATAAGATTATTAAGGGTTTCGACACACTAGAGGCAGGAAACATGTTCCCGATGTTGGGGGAGTCCAGAACCAGGGGCCACAGTTTAAGAATAAGGGGTAGGCCATTTAGAATGGAGACGAGGAAACACTTTTTCACACAGAGAGTTGTGAATTTGTGGAATTCCCTGCCACAGAGGCCAAGTCACTGGATGGATTTAAGAGAGAGTTAGATGGAGCTCTAGGGGCTAGTGGAGTCAAGGGATATGGGGAGAAGGGAGGCACGGGTTATTGATAGTTGGACGATCAGCCATGATCACAATGAATGGCGGTGATGGCTCGAAGGGCCAAATGGCCTCCTCCTGCACCTATTTTCTATGTTTCTATGATGTTGGGGGAGTCCAGAACCAGGGGTCACACAGTTTAAGAATAAGGGGTCGGCCATTTAGAACGGAGACGAGGAAAAACTTTTCCACCCAGAGAGTTGTGAGTCTGTGGAATTCTCTGCCTCAGAGGGTGGTGGAGGCAGGTTCTCTGGATACTTTCAAGAGAGAGCTAGATAGGGCTCTTAAAGATAGCGTAGACAGGGGATATGGCGAGATGGCAGGAACGGGATACTGATTGGGGATGATCAGCCACGATCACATTGAATGGCGGTGCTGGCTCGAAGGGCCGAATGGCCTACTCCTGCACCTATTGTCTATTGTCTAAACATCTCTTTGGCACTTACACTCCCAGGTGAGTGATCGTTTCATTGCCTTATGCGTGGACTCACAGAGTGGTGGTGGTGGTGGTCGTGGGGGGGGGGGGGGGGGGGGGATGAATTCACCAAACTAATCAGCCGATTATTCTGTAGTGAGTTTGCTACATCGAGTGATGGTCGGAACTCATCCGTTACTCTGGAGGTCACTTGAAGCTGGCGAACGGCCTTGCGATTTTAAGTAACAATCTGCGTACGACCATGCAATTTCCAAATCAGCATCTTTGTTACAATGAACCGCTTCTCTGGGACAACGCTGGCCTTGTTGAACAAGTCAGCTCGGACCAGGGTCACACCGGGCTTCCTGAGATAACTTGGACTTCTTTCGACACAGTATTGAAACATCGCATCGAACAATGAAACATTGCAAGGAAGGCCAGTGCAATGCTGGCATTTTATTTCGAGAGGGCCTGCGGGCAAAAACGGGCATCATGTCTTGCCGAGGCCCCACCGGGCGTTTGGTCAGACCACGTTTAGAGAACTGTGAGAATTCTGGGCCCGTATCTGAGGAAGGGGGTGCTGGCTCTGGAGGTCCATCTGCAGTTGTACAGGGCCCTAGTGAGACCACACCTGGAGTATTGTGTGCATTTTTGGCCTGTTGGCCTTCATAACAAGAAGAGTTGAGTATAGGAGCAAAGAGGTCCTTCTGCAGTTGTTCAGGGCCCTAGTGAGACCACACATGGAGTATTGTGTGCATTTTTGGCCTGTTGGCCTTCATAACAAGAAGAGTTGAGTATAGGAGCAAAGAGGTCCTTCTGCAGTTGTACAGGGCCCTAGTGAGACCACACCTGGAGTATTGTGTGCAGTTTTGGCCTGTTGGCCTTCATAACAAGAGGAGTTGAGTATAGGAGCAAAGAGGTCCTTCTGCAGTTGTTCAGGGCCCTAGTGAGACCACACCTGGAGTATTGTGTGCATCTTTGGCCTGTTGGCCTTCATAACAAGATGAGTTGAGTATAGGAGCAAAGAGGCCCTTCTGCAGTTGTTCAGGGCCCCAGTGAGACCACACCTGGAGTATTGTGTGCAGTTTTGGTCTCATAATTTTAGGAAGGACATTCTTGCTATTGAGGGAGTGCAGCGAGGTTCACCAGGTTAATTCCCGGGATGGCGGGACTGTCATATGCGGAGAGAATGGAGCAGCTGGGCTTGTACACTCTGGAGTTTAGAAGGATGAGAGGATATCTCATTGAAACATATAAGATTGTTAAGGGTTTGGACATGAGAGAGGCAGGAAACATGTTCCCGATGTTGGGGGAGTCCAGAACCAGGGGCCACAGAGTTTAAGAATAAGGGGTAAGCCATTTAGAACATGCTGCCTGTCACTGATTGATACAGTGTGGAAACACGACTTTCGGCCCAACTTGCCCACACCGGCCAACAATGTCCCAGCTACACTAGTCCCACCTGCCTGCGTTGGGTCCATATCCCTCCAAACCTGTCCTATCCATGTTTGTAGAAGTGTCTCGACCAGAAACGTTGCTTATTTCCTTCACTCCATAGATGCTGCCTCACCCTCCAGTTTCTCCAGCATATCTGTCTACTATGCATGTACCTGTCTAACTGTTTCTAAATGTTGGGATAGTCCCAGCCTCAACTAACTCCTGTGGAAGGTTGTTCCATACACTTGTCCCACCTGCCTGTGCTTGTTCCATATTCCTTCAAACCTGTCCTATCCAATAAACAATAGACAATAGACACATGGTGCAGGAGTAGGCCATTCGGCCCTTCGAGCCAGCACTGCCATTCAATTTGATCATGGCTGATCATCCACAATCAGTTCCCCTTTCCTGCCTTCTCCCCATATCCCCTGACTCCGCTATCTTTAAGAGCCCTATCTAGCTCTCTCTTGAAAGCATCCAGAGAACCAGCCTCCACCAGCCTCTATGGCAGAGAATTCCACAGACTCACAACTCTCTGTGAGAAAAAGTGTTTCCTCATTTCCGTTCTAAATGGCTTACCCCTTATTCTAGTGTGTCCAAACCCTTAACAATCTTATATGTTTCAATGAGATATCCTCTCATCCTTCTAAACTCCAGAGTGTACAAGCCCAGCCGCTACATTCGCTCAGCATATGACAGTCCCGCCATCCCGGGAATTAACCTTGTGAACCTACACTGCACTCCCTCAGTAGCAAGAGTGTCCTTCCTCAAATTAGGGGACCACCAAACCTGTCCTCTCCATGTACCTGTCTAACTGTTTCCTAAACGATGGGATAGTCCCAGCGTCGACTACCTCCTCGGGAAGCTTGTTCCATACACCCACCACCCTCTGTGTGAAAAAGTTATCCTCAGATTCCAATTAAATCTTTTCCCCTTCACCTTGAACCTGAGTCCTCTGGTCCTCGATTCCCCTACTCTGGGTAAGAGACTCTGTGCATCTACCCGATCTATTCCCCTCATGAAACCAGCATCTGCAGTTCCTTCTGTGTGGAAGAGTTGCTAGTGGGCGGAAGTTGTGTGACACTTGTTCCACACAGTCCCGCGATAGAGGGGGAGGCGGGCAGAGCCGGCTTTGTCGCGTTAGTGCGCCTTTGGTGTGAGCGCAGAAGCCGGCGCAAGGCGGGCGGGCGGGCAGTGGATGCCAGACCTCAGTCAACTATGGCCGCGGGCTCGTCCAGCCTTAGCCTGGGCGACGAGCTGAACTGCCCGATCTGTCTGGAGATCTTCATCGACCCCGTGATGCTGGATTGCGGCCACGATTTCTGCCGGCAGTGCATCCTCCAGTGCTGGGGAGCGGGAGAAGAAAGCTTTCTGTCCCGAGTGCGGAGAGGTCTTCCGCGACAAGAACCTCAAGGCCAACCGAGCCCTGGGTGTGTTGTCCAACAAGATCCGTAACCTCAACACAAAGGACCCCGTGGACCCCAGCAAACCCTTCAACCCCTTCTGCGAGGAGCACCAGGAGGAGCTGAAACTCTTCTGTGAGACGGACAAGAAGCTCATCTGTGTGATGTGTTTGGACCGGCGCGATGGCAGAAGCCACAAGGCTCACAACTTCATGCTGATCAATGAGGCGGTGGAGATCTACAAGGTGAGTGAGTGAGGTGGATCAGGTAGACTATCAGACCTTAGTCCCCCGGGGAGAGGGGAGGGGACAGGAGAGGAGGGGTGGGGAGGGGAGAGGAGCGGTGGAAAGGTGTCAAAGACTACTTTAGTAGAGAGATACAGCGTGGAGACAGGACCACCGAGTCCGAGCCGACCTGCGATCCGCGCACAAGGGTTTGGACACCTAGAGGCAATAGACAATAGACAACAGGTGCAGGAGGAGGCCATTCGGCCCTTCGAGCCAGCACCGCCATTCAATGTGATCATGGCTGATCATCCACAATCAGTACCCCGTTCCTGCCTTCTCCACATATCCGCTGACTCCGCTATTTTTAAGAGCCCTATCTAACTCTCTCTTGAAAGTATCCAGAGAACCGGCCTCCACCGCCCTCTGAGGCAGAGAATTCCACAGACTCACCACTCTCTGTGAGAAAAAGTGTTTCCTCGTCTCCGTTCTAAACTGTGTGTGGCCCCTGGTTCTGGACTCCCCCAACATCGGGAACATGTTTCCTGCCTCTAGTGTGTCCAAGCCCTTAACAATCTTATGTGTTTCCATGAGATTCCTCTCATCCTTCTAAACTCCAGAGTGTACAAGCCCAGCCGCTCCATTATCTCAGCATATGACACGCTAGAGGCAGGAAACATGTTCCCGATGTTGGGGGAGTCCAGAACCAGGGGCCACAGTTTAAGAATAAGGGGTAAGCCATTTAGAACGGAGATGAGGAAACACTTTTTCTCACAGATAGTTGCGAGTCTGTGGAATTCTCGGCCTCAGAGGGCGGTGGAGGCCGGTCCTCTGGATACTTTCAAGAGAGAGTTAGATAGGGCTCTTAAAAATAGAGACGGAGACAGACAGACAGACAAAGATACAGAGAGAGGGAGGGAGAGAGACAGAGAGAGGGAGAGAGAGCGAGAGAGGGAGAGAGAGAGTGAGAGAGGGAGAGAGGGAGAGATGGGAGAGGGGAGAAGATCGGGTGAGACTTGTCCTTACAAGAGGGAACTCGATGTGACTTCCAGAGTTGAGAGAGTTTTGTAGCACAAGTAACTTGTTGCGACTCTTTAAACAGTACCCGCTAGTCCCAGGGCTTTTTGGCCATCCGATTGAGCTAGATAGGGCTCTTAAAAATAGCGGAGTCAGGGGATATGGGGAGAAGGCAGGAACGGGATACTGATTGGGGATGATCAGCCATGACGGTGCTGGCTCGAAGGGCCGAATGGCCTACTCCTGCACCTGTTGTCTGTTGTCTATTGTCTATTGTCCCCCACAGTTGAAGTGTCTGCTGGCGTCTACACCTCACTCGGTGCTAGGACGGGGCACATTAGATGCTGCGAATTCAGAACGGCTCCAATGTCAATGGGTTTAACAGGTCCGCGACACTTCATGGTGACCTGCGCCTAAGTACAGCAGAATTCCTGCTGTTTTCAATAGACAATAGACAATAGGTGCAGGAGTAGGCCATTCGGCCCTTCAAGCCCTTCATGGCTGATCATCCACAATCAGTACCCCGTTCCTGCCTTCTCCCCATATCCCCTGACTCAACTATCTTTAAGAGCACTATCTAACTATCTCTTTAAAGTATCCAGAGAACCGGCCTCCAGAGAATTCCACAGACTCACAACTCTCCGGGTGAAAAAGTGTTTCATCGTCTCTGTTCTAAATGGCTTACTCCTTATTCTTAAACTGTGTGTGGCCCCTGGTTCTGGACTCGCCCAACATCGGGAACATGTTTCCTGCCTCTAGTGTGTCCAAACCCTTAACAATCTTATATGTTTCAATAAGATCCCCTCTCATACTTCTAAACCCCAGAGTGTACAAGCCCAGCCGCTCCATTCTCTCAGCATATGACAGTCCCGCCATCCCGGGAATTAACCTGGTGAACCTACGCTGCACTCCCTCAACAGCAAGAATGTCCTTCCTCAAATTAGGGGACCAAAACTGCACACAATACTCCAGGTGTGGTCTCACTAGGGACCTGTACAACTGCAGAAGGACCTCTTTGCTCCTTTACTCAACTCCTCTTGTTATGAAGGCCAACATGCCCTATA
Source organism: Leucoraja ocellata (assembly GCA_036785375.1). Taxonomy (NCBI): domain Eukaryota; kingdom Metazoa; phylum Chordata; class Chondrichthyes; order Rajiformes; family Rajidae; genus Leucoraja; species Leucoraja ocellata. The sequence continues at coordinate 7,161 of JAWMAR010003797.1, forward strand.
CCAAACTGAACTGAATGGCCAGGGTGGCGATATGTGGCTGTGTTGATGGAGGGTGCAGGGTTTGTAGGGGAGGGTGGGCGATGGCATGGAGCGGTAGGAATCTGTGTGTTACTAGGATGCCGTGATTCTGTGACCTGTTACTTCACCACAGGAGAAAATGAGAGTCAATCTGCAGACCCTGAACCAGCGGAAGACCTCAGTGCAGAATGTCCTTCTAAAGCAGCAGCAGAGTATCTCCGAGATCCAGGTATGTGTTACCTGGATGACCACCTGGATGAACACCTGATGCGAGCACCTATGTGGGCATCTGGTGAATATCTGTATGAGCACCTGGGTGGGCACCTAGATGAGTACCTGTATGGGCACCTGTATTGGCACCTGGATGGGCAACTGGTCGGACACCTGTATGGTCACTTGGATGGGTAATGGGTCGGGCACCTGGATCATCACCTTGTGTAAGCAATTACGTGGGCGCTTGGATGAATATCTGTATTGGCACCTGGGTGGGCACCGAGATTAGTACCTGTATAGTCACCTGGACGGGCAACTGGTTGGGCACCTGTACGGTCACCTGGATGGGTAACTGGTCATCACCTGGATTGGCAACTGGTGTTGGCACATAGGTGGGCACCTGGATGAGTACCTGGTGTGGGCACCTGGATGTGGGATCCTGGATGAACACCTGGATGTGGGCACCTGGATGTGCACCTGGTGTGGTCACCTGGATGTGGGCACCTGGTCGAGCACCTGGTGTGGGCACCTGGATGGTCACCTGGTGTGGTCACCTGTATGTGGGCACCTGTATGTGGGCACCTGGATGTGGGCACCTGGATGTGGGCACCTGGATGTGCACCTGGTGTGGTCACCTGGATGGTCACCTGGTGTGGTCACCTGGTCGGGCACCTGGTGTGGTCACCTGGTGTGGTCACCTGGATGGTCACCTGGTGTGGTCACCTGGATGTGGGATCCTGGATGTGGGCACCTGGATGCGTATCTGGTGTAGAGGTGCCATCTGTTGGGGTGTGACTATGTGTATCTCTATGTAGTCGTGCATCTGCAAGTTTGCGTGGAGGCCACGCTTCTGTCTGTCAGGGCGTGGATCCTTATGTCTATGTGTGTGTGTGTGTGTGTGTGTGTGTGTGTGTGTGTGTGTGTGTGTGTGTGTGTGTGTGTGTGTGTGTGTGTGTGCGTGCGTGTGCGTGCGCGTGCGTGTGTGCGTGTGTGCGTGTGTGCGTGTGTGTGTGTGCGCGCATGTGCATGTGTGTGTGTGTGCGTGCGTGTGTGTGTGTGTGTGTGTGTGTGTGCGCGCATGTGTGTGTGTGTGCGCGCATGTGTGATGTGGGGTGAGGGGAAGCTCTCAGTCTAAATCTGTTCGACTAAACCCCCAATCCCACCCACCCCCACACACCCACACCCCCCACACTCTGTTCTCTGCCCAGGAACAGTCGAACAATTTGCAGAAACACATCACGACGGAATTCGCCAAACTGCGCACGGTACTCGACGAGAAAGAGCGCTTGCTGGCCAAGGAGTTGGCCGACCAGGAGGAGGACATCTTGAAGAAGATGGAGACCAACCTCCGGGACATCCAGGAGCACCTGAACGAGACGGAGGGAGAAGCTGTCCAATGTCCAAACACAGCTGACCCAACAAGATGCCTTCATCTTATTGAAGGTAAATGGAGGTTGGACTGTGGATCTGACCTTGGTTCTTGGAAGCAGCAGACCACGGGCAGCGGCAAACAGGAGAGGAGGAAATGCGTTGAGGGATAGTTCATCCTGTTGAGTTGCTCAGATGTTGGACTCCTCAACCAACACCGACCCCTTTCCCCAGATAGAGATAAGCTGACCAAACGTGTAAGAGGGAACTGCAAATGCTGGTTTGCAATAGACAATAGGTGCAGGTGTAGGACATTCGGCCCTTCGAGCCAGCACCGCCATTCACTGTGATCATAGACAATAGACAATAAACAATAGACAATAGGTGCAGGAGTAGGACATTCGGCCCTTTGAGCCAGCACCGCCATTCACTGTGATCATGGCTGATCATCCACAATCAGTACCCCGTTCCTGCCTTCTCCCCATATCCCCTGACTCCGCTATCTTTAAGAACTCTATCTAACTCTCTCTTGAAAGCATCCAGAGAACCGGCCTCCACCGCCCTCTGCGGCAGAGAATTCCACAGACTCACCACTCTCTGGGGGTATTCTTTTTCCTCATCTCCGTTCTAAATGGCCTACACCTTATTCTTAAACTGTGTGTGGCCCCTGGTTCTGGACTCCCCCAACATCGGGAACATGTTTCCTGCCTCTAGCGTGTCCAAACCCTTAATAATCTTATATGTTTCAATGAGATATCCTCTCATCCTTCTAACCTCCAGAGTGTACAAGCCCAGCCGCTCCATTCTCTCAGCATATGGCAGTCCCGCCATTCCAGGAATTAACCTGGTGAACCTACGCTGGGCTCCCTCAATAGCAAGAATGTCCTTCCTCAACTTAGCGGACCAAAACTGCACACAATACTCCAGGTGTGGTCTCACTAGGGCCCTGTACAACTGCAGAAGGACCTCTTTGCTCCTATATTCAACTCCTCTTGTTATAAAGGCCAACAGGTCAAAACTGCACACAATACTCCAGGTGCGGTCTCACTAGGGCCCTGTACAACTGCAGAAGGACCTCTTTGCTCCTATATTCAACTCCTCTTGTTATAAAGGCCAACAGGTCAAAACTGCACACAATACTCCAGGTGCGGTCTCACTAGGGCCCTGTACAACTGCAGAAGGACCTCTTTGCTCCTATATTCAACTCCTCTTGTTATAAAGGCCAACAGGTCAAAACTGCACACAATACTCAAGGTGCGGTCTCACTAGGGCCCTGTACAACTGCAGAAGGACCTCTTTGCTCCTATATTCAACTCCTCTTGTTATAAAGGCCAACAGGCCAAAGCTGCACACAATACTCCAGGTGTGGTCTCACTAGGGCCCTGTACAACTGCAGAAAGACCTCTTTGCTCCTATATTCAACATGCCATTGGTTTTCTTCACTGCCTGCTGTACCTGCATGCTTACTTTGATATTAGTTTGTACGTGACGTGCGTTTTCTCCAGGGAAATCTTGACTCTTGTCTTTTTTTTAACTTTCAGGAGGACCCAGACAAGGGGAAGAGGTAGGAACAAGCCTTGACTTAAATAAGCACAAGTCCATATTTCAATGCCTTGTTTAATGGCCTCTAACGCCACACTTTCCGCCATTAGTGACAGCAATTATCAAACGACTGTGGCGGAAGGCAAGCTACCGCTGGGCTCGTTCAAAGGACCCATCCAATATCGAGTGTGGCGGGACATAATGGAAGTGATCAACCCAGGTAAGGTGGCGCCTTATTGCTCAACTTTCATCCAGTCTAAAATAAACCCATCTCAATAGACAATAGACAATAGACAATCGGTGCAGGAGTAGGCCATTTGGCCCTTCGAGCCAGCACCGCCATTCACTGTGATCATGGCTGATCATCCCCAATCAGTACCCCGTTCCTGCCTTCTCCCCCTATCCCCTGACTCCGCTATCTTTAAGAGCCCTATCTAATTCTCTTGAAAGCATCCAGAGAACTGGCCTCCACCGCCCTCTGAGGCAGAGAATTCCACAGACTCACCACTCTCTGTGAGAAAAAGTGTTTCCTCATCTCCGTTCTAAATGGCTTACTCCTTATTCTTAAACTGTGTGTGGCCCCTGGTTCTGGACTCCCCCAACATCGGGAACATGTTTCCTGCCTCTAGCATGTCCAAACCCTTACCAATCTTATATGGTTCAATGAGATTCCCTCCCATCCTTCTAAACTCCTGAGTGTACAAGCCCAGCTGCTCCATTCTCTCAGCATATGACAGTCCGGCCATCCCGGGAATTAACCTGGTGAACCTACGCTGGGCTCCCTCAATAGCAAGAATGTCCTTCCTCAAATTAGGGGACCAAAACTGCACACAATACTCCAGGTGTGGTCTACCAGGGCCCTGTAGAACTGCAGAAGGACCTCTTTGCTCCTATATGCTGAGAGAATGGAGCGGCTGGGCTTGTACACTCTGGAGTTTAGAAGGATTAGAGGGGATCTTATTGAAACATATAAGATTGTTAAGGGCTTGGACACGCTAGAGGCAGGAAACATGTTCCCGATGTTGGGGGAGTCCAGAACCAGGGGCCACACACAGTTTAAGAATAAGGGGTAAGCCATTTAGAACGGAGATGAGGAAAAAACATTTCCCCCATAGAGTTGTGAGTCTGTGGAATTCTCTGCTTCAGAGGGCAGTGGAGGCCGGTTCTCTGGATGCTTTCAAGAGAGAGCTAGATAGGGCTCTTAAAAGTTTTTTCTCACCTCGGTCTTAAATGGCCACCCCTTTATTCTAAGACTGAGGGTGTGTCCAATCCAAGATTTTCTCCCTCGAGTTTGTAAGTCAATGGGCTCCTGGCTTGTTCTTTTCCACAGATCCACATTGCTGTCTCTCCACCAGACGTTAAGTATTCTCCTAAGGCAGGTGTTAGTGAATGTTTGCAGCCTGTTTGTAGTCGGTTTTGTTGTTTTCCATGTCTCTGATCCCATATGGCATCACCTTTGTCACATTTGACCTAAAGATGCATATTTTGGTGTTGATTGAGATGTGTTTTGAGCTCCAGATCTTCCTGAGCATGTTCAACACCACCCTAGCCTTATTGATTCTACTTTTTTGTCTGCTTCTGCCCCTCCGGTGATGTCCACAACACTGCCTAGGTATGTGAATGTTTCTCCCTCCTCTAGACAGAGTTAGATAGAGCTCTAGGGGCTAGTGGAATCAAGGGATATGGGGATAAGGCAGGCACGGGTTATTGATAGGGGATGATCAGCCATGATCACAATGAATGGCAGTGCTGGCTCGAAGGGCCGAATGGCCTCCTCCTGCACCTATTGTCTATTGTCTATTGATATGGGGAGAAGGCAGACATGGGTTATTGATAGGGGATGATCAGCCATGATCACAATGAATGGCGGTGCTGGCTCGAATGGCCGAATGGCCTCCTCCTGCACCTATTGTCTATGTTTCTATGTGTAAACAGGCCCTTCAGCTCAGGGAGTCTGTATTGGCCAGTGATCACCTCATGCATTAACACTATCCAACAGCTCTGGGACAATTTATAATCCACATATATCATTTAGTGTCCAAATCAGCAATCCCTCCCTGTGTAGGTAGAATCCGGAGCACCCAGAGAAAACCCACGTGGTCACAGAGAGGACACACAAACTCGATACAGACAGCACCCGTAGTCAGGAGCAAACCTGGGTCACTGACACTGTGAGACACCAACTCTACCAATACATAGAAACATAGACAATAGGTGCAGGAGGAGGCCATTCGGCCCTTCGAGCCAGCATCGCCATTCATTGTGATCATGGCTGATCGTCCCCAATCAATAACCCGTGCCTGCCTTCTCCCCATATCCCTTGACTCCACTTGCCCCTAGAGCTCTATCTAACTCTCTCTTAAATCCATCCAGTGACTTGGCCTCCACTGCCGTCTGTGGCAGGGAATCCACAAATTCACAACTCTCTGGGTGAAAAAGTTTTTTCTCACAGTCTTAAATGACCCCCCTTTATTCTAAGACTGTGTGTGGCCCCTGGTTCTGGACTCGCCCAACATTGGGAACATTTTTCCTGCATCCAGCTTGTCCAGTCCTTTTATAATTTTATATGTTTCTATAAGATCCCCACCGCCCTCATCCTTCTAAACTCCAGTGAATACAAGCCTAGTCTTTTCAATCTTTCCTCATATGACAGTCCCGCCATCCCAGGGACCATTCTCGTTTCCAATACATCGGAAACAGTCTGTGTTAGTGCAAAGCAAAAGAAAAGTTCGAAGTCCCTAGTGCAACGGACCACGTGGTGATTTTGGAGTGTAGTCGGCATTTGTGGTGTTCAGGAGCAGAATGGGTGTTGTGAAGAAACTGTTCCTCAAGCTGGAGATGACTGTTCTCCGATATATGCCGAGTAGCCCTGGTAGACCAAGTCAATGGGCATCCATGGAAGGGAGTACAGTGGTGGTTATTCATGATATCACTTCAGCGGTTGGCTCGGGCAGGGTCAATAGACAATAGACAATTGCTGCAGGAGTAGGCCATTCGGCCCTTCGAGACAGCACCGCCATTCAATGTAATCATGGCTGATCATCCCCAATCAGTACCCCCTTCCTGCCTTCTCCCCATATCCCCTTATTCTTAAACTGTGTGGCCCCTGGTTCTGGACTCCCCCAACATCGGGAACATGTTTCCTGCCTCTAGTGTGTCCAAGCCCTTAACAATCTTATATGTTTCAATGAGATTCCCTCTCATCCTTCTAAACTCCAGAGTGTACAAGCCCACCTGCTCCATTCTATCAACATATGGGCAGTGGCAGACTGGGTCTAAAAATATTGGTTGTCAGGAGACAAAGGGGGCCCACTCACAACTACAATGCTATCATTTAACAGGGGCCCACTTGCCATCACTTGCTATCACATCATCAGGGGCTCACTTGCCATCGGGCAAGCTGACACCCTGGCCAGTCCGCCACTGCATATGACAGTCCCGCCATCCTGGGAATTAACCTGGTGAACCTACGCTGCACTCCCTCAATAGCAAGAATGTCCTTCCTCAAATTAGGGGACCAAAACTGCACACGATACTCCAGGTGTGGTCTCACTAGGGCCCTGTACAACTGCAGAAGGATCTCTTTGCTCCTATATTCGATTCCTCTTGTTATAAAGGCCAACCTGCCATTCGCTTTCTTCACTGCCTGCTGTACCTGCATGCTTACTTTCATAGACTGATGAACAAGGACCCCCAGATCCCGTTGTACTTCCCCTTTTCCCAACTTGACGCCATTCAGATAGTAATCTGCCTTCCTGTTTTTGCTACCAAAGTGGATAACCTCACATTTATCCGCATTAAACTGCATCTGCCCACTCCCCAACCTGTCCAAGTCACCCTGCATTCTCATAGCATCCTCCTCACAGTTCACACTGCCACCCAGCTTTGTGTCATCTGTAAATTTGCTAATGTTACTTTGAATCCCTTCATCCAAATCATTGATGTATATTGTAAATAGCTGCGGTCCCAGCACCGAGCCTTGTGGTACCCCACTAGTCACTGCTGGTCCCAGCACCGAGCCTTGCGGTACCCCCACTAGTCACTGCTGGTCCCAGCACCGAGCCTTGCGGTACCCCACTAGTCACTGCTGGTCCCAGCACTGAGCCTTGCGGTACCCCACTGCTTTCTTCACTGCCTGCTGTACCTTAATTGTAATCATGTATAGCCTTTCCAATTGTGTAGCACGCAACAAAAAATCTTTTCACTGTACCTCGGTACACATGAAAATAAACTAACTAATAAACCTGCGTTCACTGACAGCAGTGTGGAAAAGTCCATGTAGGTGGCTCACCACTAGACTCTCAAGGGCTTTAGGAGTTGGGCAATGAAGGCTGGCATTGCCAGTGATGCCCATGTCCCATAAATGCATCCAAATTTCGTGACATTTTCAAATTTGTATGCTTGACTTAATACAGGATTTTAAAGAACCAGCATGCAAGATTTATTCGGTAAGTCGAACAGGCACTATAGAACAACGAGCTCATACGACAGTCAGCACACCAGCCCTCCTCCCATGTGGGAAACAAACGCCTTGTACAATGTCAGTGGAGAAAATAAAATGCCATTTTTTTTACGGCCCACCCAATTCTTTTGTCCTTTGTTTTTCCGCCAGGGAATTAGACGCGGGGAGGTTGTGTGTGTGTGTGTGGGGACGGCGCAGCATCTGAAACGCCACACAAGATGAGAGACGGGCGAGAGAAGGCTAGAGAATCAGGAAAAATCGCGGGACCTGACGTTCAGAAACAGGCAAAGGACATCAGAAATTAGGGAGAAATAGAACTGATCTGATCGGAGAATTGATGTTCATCAATTCTAGGGGGCAGAATTAGTCCATTCGGCCCATCGAGTCTACTCTGCCATTCAATGTGATCACGGCTGATCATTCCCAATCAGTACCCCGTTCCTGCCTTCTCCCCATATCCCCTGACTGCTATTTCTAAGAGCCCTATCTAGCTCTCTCTTGAAAGTATCCAGAGAACCGGCCTCCACCGCCCTCTGAGGCAGAGAATTCCACACTCACAGCACTCTGGGTGAAAAAGTGTTTCATCGTCTCCGTTCTAAATGGCTTACTCCTTATTCTTAAACCGTGTGGACCCTTTCTTCCCATAACCCCGCACTAATCAACAATCTGTCAATCTCTGCCTTAAAAAATATCCATTGACTCATTGGCTCCAGTGGCAACGAACTCTACAGATTCACCATCCTTGACTCAACTAAATTCCTCCTCCTCCTCTCCTTTCTAGTGTACGTCCTCTTATTCTGAAGCTGTGCCCTCTGGTCCTACACTCTACAGAGGGATCTTGCCCTCCAAGTCCATAACGTTCCTGAAAATAGCGACACAAGTAGAAAGAGAGGCAAAGATGGCGTGTGGTCTGCTCCCTGTCACTGGTCGGGGCTGAGTAGTCTAAAGAGATAGGAAGTAAATAGAGGCAGGAAGTGAATAGAGACAGGAAGTTATTAGAGGCAGGAAGTGAATGGAGACAGGAAGTGAATAGAGGCAGGAAGTGAATAGAGGCAGGAAGTGAATAGAGACAGGAAGTTATTAGAGGCAGGGAGTGAATGGAGACAGGAAGTGAATAGAGGCAGGGAGTGAATGGAGACAGGAAGTGAATAGAGGCAGGAAGTGAATAGAGGCAGGAAGTGAATAGACGCAGGAAGTGAATAGAGACAGGAAGTGAATAGAGACAGGAAGTGAATAGAGACAGGAAGTGAATGGAGACCAGAAGTCAATGGAGACAGGAAGTCAATGGAGACAGGAAGTCAATGGAGACAGGAAGGCAATGGAGACAGGAAGTGAATAGAGACAGGAAGTGAATAGAGACAGGAAGTGAATAGAGACAGGAAGTGAATAGAGACAGGAAGTGAATAGAAACAGGAAGTGAATAGAAACAAGAAGTGAAAAGAGACAAGAAGTGAAAAGAGACAAGAAGTGAATAGAGACGGGAAGTGAATAGAAACAGGAAGTGAATAGAGACAGGAAGTGAATAGAGACAGGAAGTGAATAGACGCAGGAAGTGAATAGAGGCAGGAAGTGAATAGACGCAGGAAATGTATAGAGATGGGAAGTGAATAGAGATAGGAAGTAAATAGAGGCAGGAAGTGAATAGAGACAGGAAGTGAATATATACAGGAAGTGAATAGAGACAGGAAGTGAATAGAGACAGGAAGTGAATAATGCAGTGTATAGGTATGTGATCAGACTGTATTTAGGAATTTGTCCTGCAGTTCTGGTCAGCCTATTGGAGGGAGATCGCGGAGGCTTTGGAATAGGGTGCAGATGAATGTTAGCCTAGATTAGGGAGGTATTAGCTGGAGAGAAAGAGAGAGATTCGACAGACCACTGTTGTATGTAAAGAGGTGGCATGTGGATGGATGCTGGAATGTTACAGTCAAACATTGAAGGCCACATTTAAGCTGAAAGCCAGTATACCTTCACAATAGCAATGATGTTGGTATTGGTGGTGTACCAGGTGGTGTACCAGGTGGTGTACCAGTTGGCGTACCAGGTGGTATACCAGTGTGAACCAACTTGTGTTCACTCGGTGTACCAGTTGGCGTACCAGGTGGTATACCAGTCGGTGTACAGTTGGTATACCAGGTGGTATACCAGGTGGTGTACCAGTTGATGTACAGGAGATGTACCAGGTGGTGTACCAGTGTGAACCAACTTGTGTACACTTGGTGTACCAGCGTGATCTCAGCCCTCCAGTGAGCTGGTACTCGGTTAGTCGTGTGGTCGCTGGCTCCGGTTCTCTGATGAGCTTTTTTGTGTCTGCCCCCCTCTCCTTCAGCTCCCGCCTCCCTGACCATGGACCCGAGTACAGCCCACCCGTTGCTAATCCTGTCCGAAGACCGCACCAGCGTGAAGCTGGGCGACAAGGCGCGGTCAGAGTTGCCGGAGGCCAGCAACGACCGCGAGGTCAGCGTGCTGGGGGCCATGGGCTTCTCGTCCGGCCGCCACTACTGGGAGGTGAACGTGGGCAACAAGACGGCGTGGGACCTGGGGCTGGTGAAGGATGTGGTGCGCAAGCGGGGCTCACGGTCGGCGCAGGACACGGGGTTTTGGGTGCTCACCCTCAAGAACGGCAGCGAATACTGGATCACCACCGCCGCGCCCACGCGGATCTCCGTCAACTCCAAGCCCAGGAAGGTCGGCATGTACTTGGACTATGAGGGCGGGCAGCTGTCGTTCTACAACGCCAGCAACATGGCCACCCTCTTTACTTTCATTGACAGTTTCACCGGCAAGGTCTTCCCGTACTTCAGTCCCGGCAACAATGAGGACAGGAAGAATTCCGAACCTCTCATCATCGTTCAGTTCAAGAACCATTAAACCAGCCACCCACCAAAATTCCTGCTCCTCTCATCTCCAATGCGCCACTTCCTTCTAACCCACCCAGGGGCTAATATAGTGTGCATGCTGCCTCTCCCCCACCCAACCCAACCCAACCCAACCCCGCTGGTCCCACCCATCCCCCTTCTAGCCCCCTGCTAGCCCCTCACCTGAACGGCTGGCTATTTAGGGGTTGGATTGCCCTTACTCCACCCACCTCTTGTCTGTCGACAGGTGGCTCTGGCTATCTTAGGCTTGGAAATGTGTGTACAATTGTACTTATTTGGGAACACCACCCCCCCCCTCCCTCCCTCCTCAAACAAGAGCAGAAACTGCAATAGACAATCTAGCCCTAAATATGGGCTAGGGCTGCAATAAAATATAGATTTATTGAGCAAGGGTGGAATTTCATCCTTTGAAATGTCTAAATGGCAGTTGTACAGGGCCCTAGTGAGACCACACCTGGAGTATTGTGTGCAGTTTTGGCCTGTTGGCCTTCACAACAAGAGTATCGAAGCAAAGAGGTCCTTCTGCAGATGTACAGGGCCCTAGTGAGACCACACCTGGGGTATTGTGTGCAGTTTTGGTCCCCTAATTTGAGGAAGGACATTCTTGCTATTGAGGGAACCCAGCGTAGGTTCACCAGGTTAATCCCCGGGATGGCGGGACTGTCGTATGCTGAGAGAATGGAGCGGCTGGGCTTGTACACTCTGGAGTTTGGAAGGATGAGAGAGAATCTCATTGAAACAATATAAGATTGTTAAGGCCTTAGACACACTAGAGGCAGGAAACATGTTCCCGATGTTGGGGGAGTCCAGAACCAGGGGCCACACACAGTTTAAGAATAAGGGGTAAGCCATTTAGAACGGAGACGAGGAAACACTTTTTCTCACAGAGAGTTGTGATACTTTCAAGAGAGAGTTAGATGGAACTCTTAAAGATAGCGGAGTCAGAGGATATGGGGAGAAGGCAGGAACGGGGTACTGATTGTGGATGATCAGCCATGATCACAGTGAATCGTGGTGCTGGATCAAAGGGCCGAATGGCCTCCTCCTGCACCTATTGTCTATTGTCTATTGTCTAATGTGTAGAAAGAAACTGCAGATGGTGGTTTGAACCGAAGGTAGACACTAAAAAGTTGGAGTAACTCAGCGGGACAGGCAGCATCTCTGGATAATGTTACAGCCCTGTGATATGAATATTGATTTCTCCAACTTCAAGTAACCCCTGCATCTTCACTCTCTCTCTCTCCATCCCTCCCCCACCCAAGTCACACATGCTTCAAAGTCGTCTTGTAGAGTATCATTGTCTTCTCGTTCTCAACTAGTAACCAGCGAACAATGGCCTGTCTCCTTTATCGTCATTACTTTTTTTGCATATCTTTCATTCCTTTGTTCTATATCTCGCTACATCACCATCTATATCCCTCGTTTCCCTCTCCCCCGACTCCCAGTCTGAAGAAGGGTCTCGTCCCGAAATGTCACCCATTCCTTCTCTCCACAGATGCTGCCAGACCCGCTGAGTTACTCCAGCACTCTGTGAAACGTCACCTCAATCTTCTAAATTCTAGCGAGTACAAGCCGAGTCTATCCAGTCTTTCTTCATATGAAAGTCCTGCCATCCCAGGGATCAGTCTAGTGAACCTTCTCTGTACTCCCTCTATGGCAAGAATGTCCTTCCTCAGATTAGGAGACCAAAACTGTACGCAATACTCCAGGTGTGGTCTCGCCAACAGCAGTAGAACCTCCCTGCTCCTATACTCAAATCCTTTTGCTAACATACCATTCGCTTTCTTCATGGAGTCGAGGTATGTGGAAATAAGTTGGGTGGGGCAGGAACAGGCAGAGACAATGGGTCTGCCAGGACAGTCAGGTTTGTGGATTTTGGGGAGAAGGAAAAATCGGGCCGTGCGGGGCTGGGGAACAATGAGGGTGGAGGCTCGGGGGGGGGGGAGTCTGCCAGTCCATCCAGTCAGACAAAGTTGGTTAATTACATGAAATGACACGAGCAATTGATAATTAACATGGAGACATAGAAACATAGACAATAGGTGCAGGAGGAGGCCATTCGGCCCTTAGAGCCAGCACCGCCATTCAATGAGATCACCTTCCATTAATTTGTCCTCGTGGTTGGAACATCTGTTGCAATAGTGGGCAGATGCATGGCAGATGATGTTTAACGTGGATAAATGTGAGGTTGTCCACTTTGGTGGCAAAAACAGGAAGGCAGATTATTATCTGAATGGCGTCAGGTTAGGAAAAGGGGAAGTACAACGGGATCTGGGGGGTCCTTGTTCATCAGTCACCGAAAGTAAGCATGTAGGTACAGCAGGCAGTGAAGAAAGCGAATGGCATGTTGGCCTTTATAACCTGCAGTAACCTGAGTTACTCCAGCACTCTGTGAAACGTCACCTATCCATGTTCTCCACAGATGCTGCCTGACCCGCTGAGTTACTCCAGCACTGTGTGAAACGTCACCTATCCATGTTCTCCACAGATGCTGCCTGACCCACTGAGTTACTCCAGCACTCTGTGAAACGTCACCTATCCATGTTCTCCACAGATGCTGCCTGACCCGCTGAGTTTCTCCAGCATTTTGTGCCTACCTATGTTGAACGGCAGACACAATCCTTCTGAGGCGTGTCATATACAGGCTGCAGAGACACACAATTCATGAAGATCCTCAGACCCACGACCATAATCGCTTCACATCACAGCCCAGCCCACGGTAGTTTGGAACTCAGTAGTTATGTTAAATCATGTAATGACTGATTCATTTCTCGTTTGGTTTCATGGTACACCTATCCGCTTGTCATTGTACTAGTTGAAATAAAATCTAGAATATTATTCAATGTGATTTTAAAATGTCTGCAGGTGTTCTAATTTACCTTTAACAAATGGCTTAAGCAAAAAAAGAAATCTACTGGGGATGTTATAGTCATTTCAATAAGACTACTTGTCTTATAAGATCCTGCCTTATAAGATCAAGTCAACTCAAGTCACATTTATTTCTATAGCACATTTAAAAAACAACTCTCGTTGGCCAAAGTGCTTTACATTGGTATAAGAATAGTATAACAATTCTTATAAGATCTTATTGAAACATATAAGATTGTTAAGGGTTTGGACACGCTAGAGGCAGGAAACATGTTCCCAATGTTGGGGGAGTCCAGAACCAGGGGCCACACACAGTTTAAGAATAAGGGGTAAGGACATTTAGAACGAAGACGAGGAAACACTTTTTCTCACAGAGAGTTGTGAGTCTGTGAAATTCTCTGCCTCAGAGGGCGGTGGAGGCCGGTTCTCTGGATGCTTTCAAGAGAGAGCTAGATAGGGCTCTTAAAGATAGCGGAGTCAGGGGATATGGGGAGAAGGCAGGAACGGGGTACTGATTGGGGATGATCAGCCATGATCACATTGAATGGCGGTGCCGGCTCGAAGGGCCGAATGGCCTCCTCCTGCACCTATTGTATGTTGTTTATTGTCTGTTGTCTAAGGCACGCGTTTTGTCCTTGGGTGCCAGGCGGGGTCCATATCTTTGATGTGTTCTCTGGGCAAAGGCCAGAGTATATGCCACAAGCAGAGACCACATACAGAGTTGCTGGTCTCCTCATAGATTCACAGAGTCATACTGCATGGAAACAGGCCCTTCGGCCCAACTCCTCCAACCAGGATGCCGCATGGAAGCTAGTACCATTTGATCCACATGCCTCTAAACCTTTCCTACATCCCCTCTATGTGAATGAATGAATGAATAAGTTTATTGGCCAAGTATTCACATACAAGGAATTTGCCTTGGTGCTCCGCCCGCAAGTGACAACACGACATGGAGTGACAGTTACGAATGACTCAGAAAACATTAAACATTAATAATAAAACATTATCAATTAATAGATAATAGACAATAGACAACAGACAATAGGTGCAGGAGTAGGCCATTCGGCCATTCGTGCCAGCACCGCCATTCAATGTGATCATGGCTGATCATCCCCAATCAGTACCCCGTTCCTGCCTTCTCCCCATATCCCCTGACTCCGCCATCTTTAAGAGCTCTATCTAGCTCTCTCTTGAAAGTATCCAGAGAACCGGCCTCCACCGCCCTCTGAGGCAGAGAATTCCACAGATTCACAACTCTGTGGGTGAAAAAGTGTTTCCTCATCTCCGTTCTAAACGTTCTATTATTAAACTGTGCCCCTGGTTCTGGACTCCCCCAACATCAGGAACATGTTTCCTGCTTCTAGCGTGACCAAACCCTCAACAAATCTTATATGTTTCAATGACATCCCCTCTAATGCTTCTAAACTCCAGAGTGTACAAGCCCAGCCGCTCCATTCTCTCAGCATATGACAGTCCCGCCATCCCGGAAATTAACCTGGTGAGCCTACGCTGCACTCCCTCCATAGCAAGAATGCCCTTCCTCAAATTAGGGGACCAAAACTGCACACAATACTCTAGGTGTGGTCTCACTAGGGCACTGTACAACTGCAGAAGGACCTCTTTGCTCCTATACTCAACTCCTCTTGTTATAAAGGCCAACATGCCATCCGCTTTCTTCACTGCCTGCTGTACCTGCATGTTTAGTTTCATAGACTGATGTACAAGGACCCCCAGATCCCCCTTTCTCAACTTGACATCATTTAGATAGTAATCTGTGAATTAAACATGTGAAATAAATAAAATACCAGAGCAAAAGGGGCTATAGATTTCTGCTTATTGAGTAGAGCTACTACTCGTGGATAAAAACTGTTTTTATGTCTGGCTGTGGCAGCTTTGACAGTCCGGAGTTGCCTTCCAGAGGGAAGTGATTCAAAGAGTTTGTGGCCAGGATGAGGGGGGTCAGAGATGATCTTGCCCGCTCGCTTCCTGG
>JAWMAR010003797.1:25000-68610 GCA_036785375.1 Leucoraja ocellata
TCCCTTCAGCCCACAACACCATGCTAGTGCTCCAGAAAGCCCCCCCACTTGACCAGCAATATTGGAATTGGTGGAGAGGTGGAATATTGCGTTGGGGGACCAGCCCTCCCATGTGATGCTGGGACCCACTTAGTCTGGTAGCTTTTAAATGTTCCCATAGTAAAGTGCAAAGGTGCAGGCATGCAGGTACCTGCTCAGGTGTGTGCAAGGTGCAAGGAGATAGAAACATAGAACAAGAGTTGGCCATTTGGCCTTTCAAGTCAGCACCGCCATTCAATATGATCATGGCTGACTCTGCGCATCTACCCGATCTATTCCTCCCATGATTTTGTACACCTCTATAAGATCTCCCCTCATCCTCCTGCGCTCCATGGAATAGAGACCCAGCCTACTCAACCTCTCCCTGTAGCTCACACCCTCTAGTCCTGGCAACATCCTCGTAAATCTGCCATCATTTGGCCCAGATCCCTCCAAACCCTCCCTATCCATGTACCTCTCCCAATGCCTTTTAAACGTTGTAATTCTATCATCTTCCTCTGGCAGCCCATTCCAGATACTTACTGCCCTCTAAGTGAATAAGTTGCCACTGTTGGTCGCTGTTAAATCTCTCTCTTCTCACCTTAACCCTGTGCCCTCTAGTTTTAGACTCCTCTACCCCTGGGGAAAAGACTGGCATTTTGGCCATTATAACAAGAGGAATCGAATATAGGAGCAAAGAGGTCCTTCTGCAGTTGTACAGGGCCCTAGTGAGACCACACCTGGAGTATTGTGTGCAGTTTTGGTCCCCTAACTTGAGGAAGGACATTCTTGCTATTGAGAGAGTGCAGCGTAGGTTCACCAGGTTAATTCCCGGGATGGCGGGACTGTCATATGCTGAGAGAATGGAGCGGCTGGGCTTGTATACTCTGGAGTTTAGAAGGATGAGAGGTGATCTCATTGAAACATATAAGATTGTTAAGGGCTTAGACACGTTAGAGGCAGGAAACATGTTCCCGATGTTGGGTGAGTCCAGAACCAGTTTAAGAATGAGGGGTAAGCCATTTAGAACGGAGATGAGGAAACACTTTTTCACCCAGAGAGTGGTGAGTCTGTGGAATTCTCTGCCTCAGAGGGCGGTGGAGGCCGGTTCTCTGGATACTTTCAAGAGAGAGCCAGATTGGGCTCTTAAAGATAGCGGAATCAGGGGATATGGGGAGAAGGCAGGAACGGGGTACTGATTGGGGATGATCAGCCATGATCATATTGAATGGGGTGCTGGCTTGAAGGGCCGAATGGCCTCCTCCTGCACCTGTTGTCTATTGTCTATTGTCTATTGTCTATTGTCTATTGTCTATTGTCTATTGTCTATTGACTGTAAGTGTTCACTTTATCCGTGCCCCTCTTGATCTTGTACACCTCAATAAGGTCATGCCTCAGCCTCCTACACTCTAATGAAAGAAAATCCCAGCCGATCCAACCTTCTCCCTGTACCTGAAGTCCACAAGTCTAGGTAAAATCATGGTGAATCGGTTCTGCTTTCGATAGAGTGAAGAGTGAAGAGAGTGTCCCAGAAATTCTTGTTTGCTGCAGCACAACTGAATATGTAAACATAATACAGAACGGGAGACAAAAACGTTCAGTGTGTCTATATACTGGCAGCGCCTTTACTTCCTGAGGAGGCTCAAGAAAGCTCACCTGTCCCCCCAGATCCTGACCAACTTTTACCGCTGTACCATCGAAAGCATCCTGACCACCTGCTTCACGGTATGGTACAGCAGCTGCACCGTAGCGGACAGGAAGGCACTACAACAGGTGGTGAAAACCGCTCAGTACATCATCGGTGCCCCGCTCCCTGCCATGGATGCCCTCCACCGAAAACGGTGTCTGAGGCGGGCCGGGAAGATCATCAAAGACCCCTCACACCCCAACCATGGACTGTTTGCCCTCCTCCCATCAGGGAGGCGGTACAGGAGCCTCAGGTCTCGTACCAGTAGGATGAGGAACAGCTTCTACAATAATACCATCACATTGCTGAACTCGGAGTCCCGCCGATAGATTTCTCCAGTCTCTCCGTCCACATTGTTCGATTATTGTTTGATTATTCTGTATTTTGTATTTTTATTTCTATATTGCTCTATACTACGGACTGACGCTAAACTGCATTTCGTTGAACTCATACTTGTATTTGTGCAATGACATTAAAGTTGAATTGAATAGAATTGAATTGAATATACACATGCACACATAATCAATAAATAGCAAATATAGAAACATAGAAACATAGACAATAGGTGCAGGAGTAGGCCATTCGGCCCTTCGAGCCTGCACCATTCAATATGATCATGGCTGATCATCCAACTCAGTATCCCGTACCCACCCTCTCTCCATACCCCCTGATCTCTTTAGCCACAAGGGCCACATCTAACTACCTCTTAAATATAGCCAATGAACTGGCCTCAACTACCTTCTGTGGCAGAGAATTCCACAGATTCACCACTCTCTGTGTAAAAAATTATTTTCTCATTTCGGTCCTAAAAGATTTCCCCCTTATCCTTAAACTGTGACCCTTGTTCTGGACTTCCCCAACATCGGGAACAATCTTCCTGCATCTCGCCTGTCCAACCCCTTAAGAATGTTGTAAGTTTCTATAAGATCCCCCCTCAATCTTCTAAATTCGAGCAAGTACAAACCAAGTCTATCTAGTCTTTCTTCATATGAAAGTCCTGCCATCCCAGGAATCAAATATAGTGCAATATTAATAATAGACTGTTCAGAGCTTATTCGTTGTTGTGTTTAATAGCCTGATGGCTGTGGGGAAGTAGCTATTCCTGAACCTGGATGTAACAGATTTCAGGCTCCTGTACCTTCTACCTGAAGGTAGCGGAGAGATGAGTGTGTGGCCAGGATGGTATGGGTCCTTGATGATGCTGCCAGCCTTTTTGAGGCAGCGACTGCGATAGATCCCCTCGATGGTGGGGAGGTCAGAGCCGGTGATGGACTGGGCAGTGGTCACAACTTTCTGCAGCCTAGTCTGCTCCTGGACGCTCAATTTGCCGAACCAAGTCACGATGCAACCGGTCAGCATCCTCTACAACTTGATGCCATCCATCCTGCCTCTGGGCAACCAGAACTGGGCTCAAATAATATGATGACACGGCGATTTGGAACTCAGGCCCAGAACTGTCAACAGACAATAGACAATAGGTGCAGGAGTAGGCCATTCGGCCCTTCGAGCCAGCACCGCCATTCAATGTGATCATGGCTGATCATCCCCAATCAGTACCCCGTTTCTGCCTTCTCCCCATATCCCCTATCTTTAAAAGCCCTATCTAGCTCTCTCTTGCAAGTATCCAGAGAACCTGCCTCCACCGCCCTTTGAGGCAGAGAATTCCACAGACTCACAACTCTCTGGGTTGAAAAATGTTTCCTCATCTCCGTTCTAAATGGCCAACCCCTTATTCTTAAACTGTGGCCCCTGGTTCTGGATTCCCCCAACATCAGGAACATGAGACAGTGACTGAAAATAAGCATGCAGGTTCAGCGGGCAGTGAAGGAAGCAAATGGCATGTTGGCCTTCATAACAAGAGGAGTTGAGTATAGGAGTAAAGAGGTCCTTCTGCAGTTGTACAGGGACCTAGTGAGACCACACCTGGAGTAATGTGTGCAGTTTTGGTCCCCTAATTTGAGGAAGGACATTCTTGCTATTGAGGGAGTGCAGCGTAGGTTTACCAGGTTAATTCCTGGGATGGCGGGACTGTCATATGTTGATAGAATGGAGCGGCTGGGCTTGTATACTCTGGAGTTTAGAAGGATGAGAGTGGATCTTATTGAAACATATAAGATTAGCAGGAAACACGTTCCCGATGTTGGGGGAGACCAGAACCAGGGGCTCCGTTCTAAATAGCCTACCCCTTATTCTCAAACACACAGTTTGAGAATAAGGGGTAGGCTATTTAGAACGGAGATGAGGAAAAACTTTTCACACAGAGAGTTGTAAGTCTGTGGAATTCTCTGCCTCAGAGTTGGTGGAGGCCAATTCTCTGGATGCTTTCAAGAGAGAGCTAGATAGGGTTCTTAAAGATAGCGGAGTCAGGGGATATGGGGAGAAGGCAGGAACGGGGTACTGATTGGGGATGATCAGCCATGATCACATTGAATGGCGGTGCTGGCTCGAAGGGCCGAATGGCCTACTGCTGCACCTATTGTCTCTTGTAGACAAAATTGCTGGAGAAACTCAGCGGGTGAGGCAGCATCTATGGAGCGAAGGAAATAGGCAATGTTTCAGGCCAAAACCCTTCTTCAGACTGATGCAGGGTGGGGGAGGATGAAGACCTATTGTCTATTGTCTATTGAATGGGTGATCGATGGTCGGTGTGGAGTCAGTGGGCCGAAGAGCCTGTTTCCACGCTGCCTCTGTGAACTAAACTAAACTACACTGCCCTGTCCGAGCTGTTTTCGTGAGCTCTTCGTTAGATGTTACATTGCAATCAGATTACAAGGACATTGCATCCCCTCTTGTTCTACAATGTATTTTTTCTCCGAATACCAAGTTTGATAAAAAAACAATCTCTCCCCGGTAAAGATCATCCTCCCACATCCAATACACACTGAAGGACGATGGAACTATGTAGCTGAGACCTCGCTACATCCTTGAATGTTGCATTGGTCGGTGGGACCTTGGGAGTCAGGACACTGCGCTAATCTATCCACGTGTATTGTCCAAACACTTGTGCAGAGCTCAGCGAAAAAAATGTCCCCAGCGCGCACAACATTGGCAACATTTGTCAATGCCTTGTTGCAGTTATGTGGCTGCCCCAGTCCGAGCAGTGATCGCCCTGTTCATGCTGAAACGTTGGGTGACTTTGGAAGGAACATTCAGGACATCGCAGGGCTCTTCGGCACCTCATCCCCTCAGCCTCGACACAATTCTCGCAGCGTCAGAGTGGCACATTGTGGAAAACAGGCCCTAGTCCCACCCCAACCAACATGCCCCATCTACACTAGTCCCACCTGCCCACAGACCAACATGCCCCATCTACACTAGTCCCACCCCGACCAACATGCCCCATCTACACTAGTCCCACCCCGACCAACATGCCCATCTACACTAGTCCCACCCCGACCAACATGCCCCATCTACACTAGTCCCACCCCGACCAACATGCCCCATCTACACTAGTCCCACCCCGACCAACATGCCCCATCTACACTAGTCCCACCCTGACCAACATGCCCCATCTACACTAGTCCCACCCCGACCAACATGCCCCATCTACACTAGTCCCACACTGACCAACATGCCCCATCTACACTGGTCGCACCCCGACCAACATGCCCCATCTACACTAGTCCCACCTGCCCACCGACCAACACGCCCCATCTACACTAGTCCCACCCCGACCAACATGCCCATCTACACTAGTCCCACTCCGACCAACATTCCCCATCTACACTAGTCTCACCCCCACCAACATGCCCCATCTACACTAGTCCCACCCCGACCAACATGCCCCATCTACACTAGTCCCACCCCGACCAACATGCCCCGTCTACACTAGTCCCACCCCGACCAACATGCCCCATCTACACTAGTCCCACCCCGACCAACATGCCCCATCTACACTAGTCCCACCCCGACCAACATGCCCCATCTACACTAGTCCCACCCCGACCAACATGCCCCATCTACACTAGTCCCACCCCGACCAACATGCCCCATCTACACTAGACCCACCCCGACCAACATGCCCCATCTACACTAGTCCCACCCCGACCAACATACACCATCTACACTAGTCCCACCCCGACCAACATGTCCCATCTACACTGGTTCCACCCCGACCAACATGCCCCATCTACACTAGTCCCACCCCCACCAACATGCCCCATCTACACGTCCCACCCCGACCAACATGCCCCATCTACACTAGTCTCACCCCCACCAACATGCCCCATCTACACTAGTCCCACCCCGACCAACATGCCCCATCTACACTAGTCCCACCCCGACCAACATGCCCCATCTACACTAGTCCCACCCCGACCAACATGCCCCATCTACACTAGTCCCACCCCGACCAACATGCCCCATCTACACTAGTCCCACCCCGACCAACATGCCCCATCTATACTAGTCCCACCCCGACCAACAGGCCCCATCTACACTAGTCCCACCCCGACCAACATGCCCCATCTACACTAGTCCCACCCCGACCAACATGTCCCATCTACACTAGTCCCACCCCCACCAACAGGCCCCATCTACACTAGTTCCACCACGACCAACATGCCCCATCTACACTAGTCCCACCCCGACCAACATGCCCCATCTACACTAGTCCCACCCCGACCAACATGCCCCATCTACACTAGTCCCATCCCGACCAACATACCCCATCTACACTAGTCCCACCCCCACCAACATGCCCCATCTACACGTCCCACCCCGACCAACATGCCCCATCTACACTAGTCTCACCCCCACCAACATGCCCCATCTACACTAGTCCCACCCCGACCAACATGCCCCATCTACACTAGTCCCACCCCGACCAACATGCCCCATCTACACTAGTCCCACCCCGACCAACATGCCCCATCTACACTAGTCCCACCCCGACCAACATGCCCCATCTACACTAGTCCCACCCCGACCAACATGCCCCATCTATACTAGTCCCACCCCGACCAACAGGCCCCATCTACACTAGTCCCACCCCGACCAACATGCCCCATCTACACTAGTCCCACCCCGACCAACATGTCCCATCTACACTAGTCCCACCCCCACCAACAGGCCCCATCTACACTAGTTCCACCCCGACCAACATGCCCCATCTACACTAGTCCCACCCCGACCAACATGCCCCATCTACACTAGTCCCACCCCGACCAACATGCCCCATCTACACTAGTCCCATCCCGACCAACATACCCCATCTACACTAGTCCCACCCCGACCAACATGCCCCATCTACACTAGTCCCACCTGCCACCGACCAACATGCCCCATCTACACTAGTCCCACCCCGACCAACATGCCCCATCTACACTAGTCCCACACCGACCAACATGCCCCATCTGCACTAGTCCCACCCCGACCAACACGACCCATCTACACTAGTCCCACCCCAACCAACATGCCCCATCTACACTAGTCCCACCCCGACCAACATGCCCGATCTACACTAGTCCCTCCCCGACCAACATGCCCCATCTACACTAGTCCCACCCCGACCAACATGCCCCATCTACACGTCCCACCCTGACCAACATGACCCATCTACACTAGTCACACCCCGACCAACATGCCCCATCTACACTAGTCACACCCCGACCAACATGCCCCATCTACCCTAGTCCCACACTGACCAACATGCCCCATCTACGCTAGTCCTACATCGACTAACATGCCCCATCTACACTAGTCCCACCCCGACCAACATGCCCCATCTACACTAGTCCCACCAAAACCAACATGCCCCATCTACACTAGCCCCACCCCGACCAACATGCCCCATCTACACTAGTCCCACCCCGACCAACATGCCCCATCTACACTAGTCCCACCCCGACCAACATGTCCCATCTACACTAGTCCCACCCGACCAACAGGCCACATCTACACTAGTTCCACCCCGACCAACATGCCCCATCTACACTAGTCCCACCCCGACCAGCATGCCCCATCTACACTAGTCACACCCCGACCAACATGCCCCATCTACACTAGTCCCACCCCGACCAACATGCCCCATCTACACTAGACCCACCCCAAACAACATACCCCATCTACACTAGTCCCATCCTGACCAACATGCCCCATCTACACTAGTCCCACCCCGACCAACATACACCATCTACACTAGTCCCACCCCGACCAACATGTCCCATCTACACTGGTTCCACCCCGACCAACATGCCCCATCTACACTAGTCCCACCCCCACCAACATGCCCAATCTACACTAGTCCCACCCCGACCAACATGCCCCATCTACACTAGTCTCACCCCCACCAACATGCCCCATCTACACTAGTCCCACCCCGACCAACATGCCCCATCTACACTAGACCCACCCCGACCAACATGCCCCATCTACACTTGTCCCACCCCGACCAACATACACCATCTACACTAGTCCCACCCCGACCAACATGTCCCATCTACACTGGTTCCACCCCGACCAACATGCCCCATCTACACTAGTCCCACCCCCACCAACATGCCCCATCTACACGTCCCACCCCGACCAACATGCCCCATCTACACTAGTCTCACCCCCACCAACATGCCCCATCTACATTAGTCCCACCCCGACCAACATGCCCCATCTACACTAGTCCCACCCCGACCAACATGCCCCATCTACACTAGTCCCACCCCGACCAACATGCCCCATCTACACTAGTCCCACCCCGACCAACATGCCCCATCTACACTAGTCCCACCCCGACCAACATGCCCCATCTATACTAGTCCCACCCCGACCAACAGGCCCCATCTACACTAGTCCCACCCCGACCAACATGCCCCATCTACACTAGTCCCACCCCGACCAACATGTCCCATCTACACTAGTCCCACCCCCACCAACAGGCCCCATCTACACTAGTTCCACCACGACCAACATGCCCCATCTACACTAGTCCCACCCCGACCAACATGCCCCATCTACACTAGTCCCACCCCGACCAACATGCCCCATCTACACTAGTCCCATCCCGACCAACATACCCCATCTACACTAGTCCCACCCCCACCAACATGCCCCATCTACACGTCCCACCCCGACCAACATGCCCCATCTACACTAGTCTCACCCCCACCAACATGCCCCATCTACACTAGTCCCACCCCGACCAACATGCCCCATCTACACTAGTCCCACCCCGACCAACATGCCCCATCTACACTAGTCCCACCCCGACCAACATGCCCCATCTACACTAGTCCCACCCCGACCAACATGCCCCATCTACACTAGTCCCACCCCGACCAACATGCCCCATCTATACTAGTCCCACCCCGACCAACAGGCCCCATCTACACTAGTCCCACCCCGACCAACATGCCCCATCTACACTAGTCCCACCCCGACCAACATGTCCCATCTACACTAGTCCCACCCCCACCAACAGGCCCCATCTACACTAGTTCCACCCCGACCAACATGCCCCATCTACACTAGTCCCACCCCGACCAACATGCCCCATCTACACTAGTCCCACCCCGACCAACATGCCCCATCTACACTAGTCCCATCCCGACCAACATACCCCATCTACACTAGTCCCACCCCGACCAACATGCCCCATCTACACTAGTCCCACCTGCCCAGCGACCAACATGCCCCATCTACACTAGTCCCACCCCGACCAACATGCCCCATCTACACTAGTCCCACACCGACCAACATGCCCCATCTGCACTAGTCCCACCCCGACCAACACGACCCATCTACACTAGTCCCACCCCAACCAACATGCCCCATCTACACTAGTCCCACCCCGACCAACATGCCCGATCTACACTAGTCCCTCCCCGACCAACATGCCCCATCTACACTAGTCCCACCCCGACCAACATGCCCCATCTACACGTCCCACCCTGACCAACATGACCCATCTACACTAGTCACACCCCGACCAACATGCCCCATCTACACTAGTCACACCCCGACCAACATGCCCCATCTACCCTAGTCCCACACTGACCAACATGCCCCATCTACGCTAGTCCTACATCGACTAACATGCCCCATCTACACTAGTCCCACCCCGACCAACATGCCCCATCTACACTAGTCCCACCAAAACCAACATGCCCCATCTACACTAGCCCCACCCCGACCAACATGCCCCATCTACACTAGTCCCACCCCGACCAACATGCCCCATCTACACTAGTCCCACCCCGACCAACATGTCCCATCTACACTAGTCCCACCCGACCAACAGGCCACATCTACACTAGTTCCACCCCGACCAACATGCCCCATCTACACTAGTCCCACCCCGACCAGCATGCCCCATCTACACTAGTCACACCCCGACCAACATGCCCCATCTACACTAGTCCCACCCCGACCAACATGCCCCATCTACACTAGACCCACCCCAAACAACATACCCCATCTACACTAGTCCCATCCTGACCAACATGCCCCATCTACACTAGTCCCACCCCGACCAACATACACCATCTACACTAGTCCCACCCCGACCAACATGTCCCATCTACACTGGTTCCACCCCGACCAACATGCCCCATCTACACTAGTCCCACCCCCACCAACATGCCCAATCTACACTAGTCCCACCCCGACCAACATGCCCCATCTACACTAGTCTCACCCCCACCAACATGCCCCATCTACACTAGTCCCACCCCGACCAACATGCCCCATCTACACTAGACCCACCCCGACCAACATGCCCCATCTACACTTGTCCCACCCCGACCAACATACACCATCTACACTAGTCCCACCCCGACCAACATGTCCCATCTACACTGGTTCCACCCCGACCAACATGCCCCATCTACACTAGTCCCACCCCCACCAACATGCCCCATCTACACTAGTCCCACCCCGACCAACATGCCCCATCTACAGTAGTCTCACCCCCACCAACATGCCCCATCTACACTAGTCCCACCCCGACCAACATGCCCCATCTACACTAGTCCCACCCCGACCAACATGCCCCATCTACACTAGTCCCACCCCGACCAACATGCCCCATCTACACTAGTCCCACCCCGACCAACATGCCCCATCTACACTA
Source organism: Leucoraja ocellata (assembly GCA_036785375.1). NCBI lineage: Eukaryota > Metazoa > Chordata > Chondrichthyes > Rajiformes > Rajidae > Leucoraja > Leucoraja ocellata. Next base: position 35,770 of record JAWMAR010003797.1, read on the forward strand.
GTCCCACACCGACCAACATGCCCCATCTATACTAGTCCCACCCCGACCAACAGGCCCCATCTACACTAGTCCCACCCCGACCAACATGCCCCATCTACACTAGTCCCACCCCGACCAACATGCCCCATCTACACTAGTCCCACCCCGACCAACATGCCCCATCTACACTAGTCCCACCCTGACCAACATGCCCCATCTACACTAGTCCCACCCCGACCAACATGCCCCATCTACACTAGTCCCACACTGACCAACATGCCCCATCTACACTGGTCGCACCCCGACCAACATGCCCCATCTACACTAGTCCCACCTGCCCACCGACCAACACGCCCCATCTACACTAGTCCCACCCCGACCAACATGCCCATCTACACTAGTCCCACTCCGACCAACATTCCCCATCTACACTAGTCTCACCCCCACCAACATGCCCCATCTACACTAGTCCCACCCCGACCAACATGCCCCATCTACACTAGTCCCACCCCGACCAACATGCCCCGTCTACACTAGTCCCACCCCGACCAACATGCCCCATCTACACTAGTCCCACCCCGACCAACATGCCCCATCTACACTAGTCCCACCCCGACCAACATGCCCCATCTACACTAGTCCCACCCCGACCAACATGCCCCATCTACACTAGTCCCACCCCGACCAACATGCCCCATCTACACTAGACCCACCCCGACCAACATGCCCCATCTACACTAGTCCCACCCCGACCAACATACACCATCTACACTAGTCCCACCCCGACCAACATGTCCCATCTACACTGGTTCCACCCCGACCAACATGCCCCATCTACACTAGTCCCACCCCCACCAACATGCCCCATCTACACGTCCCACCCCGACCAACATGCCCCATCTACACTAGTCTCACCCCCACCAACATGCCCCATCTACACTAGTCCCACCCCGACCAACATGCCCCATCTACACTAGTCCCACCCCGACCAACATGCCCCATCTACACTAGTCCCACCCCGACCAACATGCCCCATCTACACTAGTCCCACCCCGACCAACATGCCCCATCTACACTAGTCCCACCCCGACCAACATGCCCCATCTATACTAGTCCCACCCCGACCAACAGGCCCCATCTACACTAGTCCCACCCCGACCAACATGCCCCATCTACACTAGTCCCACCCCGACCAACATGTCCCATCTACACTAGTCCCACCCCCACCAACAGGCCCCATCTACACTAGTTCCACCACGACCAACATGCCCCATCTACACTAGTCCCACCCCGACCAACATGCCCCATCTACACTAGTCCCACCCCGACCAACATGCCCCATCTACACTAGTCCCATCCCGACCAACATACCCCATCTACACTAGTCCCACCCCCACCAACATGCCCCATCTACACGTCCCACCCCGACCAACATGCCCCATCTACACTAGTCTCACCCCCACCAACATGCCCCATCTACACTAGTCCCACCCCGACCAACATGCCCCATCTACACTAGTCCCACCCCGACCAACATGCCCCATCTACACTAGTCCCACCCCGACCAACATGCCCCATCTACACTAGTCCCACCCCGACCAACATGCCCCATCTACACTAGTCCCACCCCGACCAACATGCCCCATCTATACTAGTCCCACCCCGACCAACAGGCCCCATCTACACTAGTCCCACCCCGACCAACATGCCCCATCTACACTAGTCCCACCCCGACCAACATGTCCCATCTACACTAGTCCCACCCCCACCAACAGGCCCCATCTACACTAGTTCCACCCCGACCAACATGCCCCATCTACACTAGTCCCACCCCGACCAACATGCCCCATCTACACTAGTCCCACCCCGACCAACATGCCCCATCTACACTAGTCCCATCCCGACCAACATACCCCATCTACACTAGTCCCACCCCGACCAACATGCCCCATCTACACTAGTCCCACCTGCCCACCGACCAACATGCCCCATCTACACTAGTCCCACCCCGACCAACATGCCCCATCTACACTAGTCCCACACCGACCAACATGCCCCATCTGCACTAGTCCCACCCCGACCAACACGACCCATCTACACTAGTCCCACCCCAACCAACATGCCCCATCTACACTAGTCCCACCCCGACCAACATGCCCGATCTACACTAGTCCCTCCCCGACCAACATGCCCCATCTACACTAGTCCCACCCCGACCAACATGCCCCATCTACACGTCCCACCCTGACCAACATGACCCATCTACACTAGTCACACCCCGACCAACATGCCCCATCTACACTAGTCACACCCCGACCAACATGCCCCATCTACCCTAGTCCCACACTGACCAACATGCCCCATCTACGCTAGTCCTACATCGACTAACATGCCCCATCTACACTAGTCCCACCCCGACCAACATGCCCCATCTACACTAGTCCCACCAAAACCAACATGCCCCATCTACACTAGCCCCACCCCGACCAACATGCCCCATCTACACTAGTCCCACCCCGACCAACATGCCCCATCTACACTAGTCCCACCCCGACCAACATGTCCCATCTACACTAGTCCCACCCGACCAACAGGCCACATCTACACTAGTTCCACCCCGACCAACATGCCCCATCTACACTAGTCCCACCCCGACCAGCATGCCCCATCTACACTAGTCACACCCCGACCAACATGCCCCATCTACACTAGTCCCACCCCGACCAACATGCCCCATCTACACTAGACCCACCCCAAACAACATACCCCATCTACACTAGTCCCATCCTGACCAACATGCCCCATCTACACTAGTCCCACCCCGACCAACATACACCATCTACACTAGTCCCACCCCGACCAACATGTCCCATCTACACTGGTTCCACCCCGACCAACATGCCCCATCTACACTAGTCCCACCCCCACCAACATGCCCAATCTACACTAGTCCCACCCCGACCAACATGCCCCATCTACACTAGTCTCACCCCCACCAACATGCCCCATCTACACTAGTCCCACCCCGACCAACATGCCCCATCTACACTAGACCCACCCCGACCAACATGCCCCATCTACACTTGTCCCACCCCGACCAACATACACCATCTACACTAGTCCCACCCCGACCAACATGTCCCATCTACACTGGTTCCACCCCGACCAACATGCCCCATCTACACTAGTCCCACCCCCACCAACATGCCCCATCTACACTAGTCCCACCCCGACCAACATGCCCCATCTACACTAGTCTCACCCCCACCAACATGCCCCATCTACACTAGTCCCACCCCGACCAACATGCCCCATCTACACTAGTCCCACCCCGACCAACATGCCCCATCTACACTAGTCCCACCCCGACCAACATGCCCCATCTACACTAGTCCCACCCCGACCAACATGCCCCATCTACACTAGTCCCACACCGACCAACATGCCCCATCTATACTAGTCCCACCCCGACCAACAGGCCCCATCTACACTAGTCCCACCCCGACCAACATGCCCCATCTACACTAGTCCCACCCCGACCAACATGTCCCACCTACACTAGTCCCACCCCGACCAACAGGCCCCATCTACACTAGTTCCACCCCGACCAACATGCCCCATCTACACTAGTCCCACCCCGACCAACATGCCCCATCTACACTAGTCCCACCCCGACCAACATGCCCCATCTACACTAGTCCCATCCCGACCAACATACCCCATCTACACTAGTCCCACCCCGACCAACATGCCCCATCTACACTAGTCCCACCTGCCCACCGACCAACATGCCCCATCTACACTAGTCCCACCCCGACCAACATGCCCCAACTACACTAGTCCCACACCGACCAACATGCCCCATCTGCACTAGTCCCACCCCGACCAACACGACCCATCTACACTAGTCCCACCCCAACCAACATGCCCCATCTACACTAGTCCCACCCCGACCAACATGCCCCATCTACACTAGTCCCACCCCGACCAACATGCCCCATCTACACTAGTCCCACACTGACCAACATGCCCCATCTACGCTAGTCCCACATCGACTAACATGCCCCATCTACACTAGTCCCACCAAAACCAACATGCCCCATCTACACTAGTCCCACCCCGACCAACATGCCCCATCTACACTAGTCCCACCCCGACCAACATGCCCCACCTACACTAGTCCCACCCCGACCAACATGCCCCATCTACATTAGTCCCACCCCGACCAACATGCCCCATCTACACTAGTCCCACCCCGACCAACATGCCCCATCTACACTATACCCACCCCGACCAACATGCCCCATCTACACTAGTCCCACCCCGACCAACATACACCATCTACACTAGTCCCACCCCGACCAACATGTCCCATCTACACTGGTTCCACCCCGACCAACATGCCCCATCTACACTAGTCCCACCCCCACCAACATGCCCCATCTACACTAGTCCCACCCCGACCAACATGCCCCATCTACACTAGTCTCACCCCCACCAACATGCCCCATCTACACTAGTCCCACCCCGACCAACATGCCCCATCTACACTAGACCCACCCCGACCAACATGCCCCATCTACACTAGTCCCACCCCGACCAACATACACCATCTACACTAGTCCCACCCCGACCAACATGTCCCATCTACACTGGTTCCACCCCGACCAACATGCCCCATCTACACTAGTCCCACCCCCACCAACATGCCCCATCTACACTAGTCCCACCCCAACCAACATGCCCCATCTACACTAGTCTCACCCCCACCAACATGCCCCATCTACACTAGTCCCACCCCGACCAACATGCCCCATCTACACTAGTCCCACTCCGACCAACATGCCCCATCTACACTAGTCCCACCCCGACCAACATGCCCCATCTACACTAGTCCCACCCCGACCAACATGCCCCATCTACACTAGTCCCACCCCGACCAACATGCCCCATCTACACTAGTCCCACCCCGACCAACATACACCATCTACACTAGTCCCACCACGACCAACATGTCCCATCTACACTGGTTCCACCCCGACCAACATGCCCCATCTACACTAGTCCCACCCCCACCAACATGCCCCATCTACACTAGTCCCACCCCGACCAACATGCCCCATCTACACTAGTCTCACCCCCACCAACCTGCCCCATCTACACTAGTCCCACCCCGACCAACATGCCCCATCTGCACTAGACCCACCCCGACCAACATGCCCCATCTACACTAGTCCCACCCTGACCAACATACACCATCTACACTAGTCCCACCCCGACCAACATGTCCCATCTACACTGGTTCCACCCCGACCAACATGCCCCATCTACACTAGTCCCACCCCCACCAACATGCCCCATCTACACTAGTCCCACCCCGACCAACATGCCCCATCTACACTAGTCTCACCCCCACCAACATGCCCCATCTACACTAGTCCCACCCCGACCAACATGCCCCATCTACACTAGTCCCACCCGACCAACATGCCCCATCTACACTAGTCCCACCCCGACCAACATGCCCCATCTACACTAGTCCCACCCCGACCAACATGCCCCATCTACACTAGTCCCACCCCGACCAACATGCCCCATCTATACTAGTCCCACCCCGACCAACAGGCCCCATCTTCACTAGTCCCACCCCGACCAACATGCCCCATCTACACTAGTCCCACCCCGACCAACATGTCCCATCTACACTAGTCCCACCCCGACCAACAGGCCCCATCTACACTAGTTCCACCCCGACCAACATGCCCCATCTACACTAGTCCCACCCCGACCAACATGCCCCATCTACACTAGTCCCAACCCGACCAACATGCCCCATCTACACTAGTCCCATTCCGACCAACATACCCCATCTACACTAGTCCCACCCCGACCAACATGCCCCATCTACACTAGTCCCACCTGCCCACCGACCAACATGCCCCATCTACACTAGTCCCACACCGACCAACATGCCCCATCTGCACTAGTCCCACCCCGACCAACACGACCCATCTACACTAGTCCCACCCCGACCAACATGCCCCATCTACACTAGTCCCACCCCGACCAACATGCCCCATCTACACTAGTCCCACCCCGACCAACATGCCCCATCTACACTAGTCCCACCCTGACCAACATGCCCCATCTACGCTAGTCCCACATCGACCAACATGCCCCATCTACACTAGTCCCACCCTGACCAACATGCCCCATCTACACTAGTCCCACCCCGACCAACATGCCCCATCTACACTAGTCCCACCTGCCCACCGACCAACATGCCCCATCTACAATAGTCCCACCCCGACCAACATGCCCTATCTAAACTAGTCCCACCCCGACCAACATGCCCCATCTACACTAGTCCCACCTGCCCACAGACCAACATGCCCCATCTACACTAGTCCCACCCTGACCAACATGCCCCATCTACACTAGTCCCACCCCGACCAACATGTCCCATCTACACTAGTCCCACCCCGACCAACATGACCCATCTGCACTAGTCCCACCCCGACCAACATGCCCCATCTACAATAGTCCCACCCCGACCAACATGCCCCATCTACACTAGTCACACCCCGACCAACATGCCCCATCTACCCTAGTCCCACCCCGACCAACATGCCCCATCTACACTAGTCCCACCCCGACCAACATGCCCCATCTACACTAGTCCCAGCCCGACCAACATGCCCCATCTACACTAGTCCCACCTGCCCACAGACCAACATGCCCCATCTACACTAGTCCCACCCCGACCAACATGCCCCATCTACACTAGTCCCACCCCGACCAACATGCCCCATCTACACTAGTCCCACACTGACCAACATGCCCCATCTACGCTAGTCCCACATCGACTAACATGCCCCATCTACACTAGTCCCACCAAAACCAACATGCCCCATCTACACTAGTCCCACCCCGACCAACATGCCCCATCTACACTAGTCCCACCCCGACCAACATGCCCCATCTACACTAGTCCCACCCCGACCAACATGCCCCATCTACATTAGTCCCACCCCGACCAACATGCCCCATCTACACTAGTCCCACCCCGACCAACATGCCCCATCTACACTATACCCACCCCGACCAACATGCCCCATCTACACTAGTCCCACCCCGACCAACATACACCATCTACACTAGTCCCACCCCGACCAACATGTCCCATCTACACTGGTTCCACCCCGACCAACATGCCCCATCTACACTAGTCCCACCCCCACCAACATGCCCCATCTACACTAGTCCCACCCCGACCAACATGCCCCATCTACACTAGTCTCACCCCCACCAACATGCCCCATCTACACTAGTCCCACCCCGACCAACATGCCCCATCTACACTAGACCCACCCCGACCAACATGCCCCATCTACACTAGTCCCACCCCGACCAACATACACCATCTACACTAGTCCCACCCCGACCAACATGTCCCATCTACACTGGTTCCACCCCGACCAACATGCCCCATCTACACTAGTCCCACCCCCACCAACATGCCCCATCTACACTAGTCCCACCCCAACCAACATGCCCCATCTACACTAGTCTCACCCCCACCAACATGCCCCATCTACACTAGTCCCACCCCGACCAACATGCCCCATCTACACTAGTCCCACTCCGACCAACATGCCCCATCTACACTAGTCCCACCCCGACCAACATGCCCCATCTACACTAGTCCCACCCCGACCAACATGCCCCATCTACACTAGTCCCACCCCGACCAACATGCCCCATCTACACTAGTCCCACCCCGACCAACATACACCATCTACACTAGTCCCACCCCGACCAACATGTCCCATCTACACTGGTTCCACCCCGACCAACATGCCCCATCTACACTAGTCCCACCCCCACCAACATGCCCCATCTACACTAGTCCCACCCCGACCAACATGCCCCATCTACACTAGTCTCACCCCCACCAACATGCCCCATCTACACTAGTCCCACCCCGACCAACATGCCCCATCTACACTAGACCCACCCCGACCAACATGCCTCATCTACACTAGTCCCACCCTGACCAACATACACCATCTACACTAGTCCCACCCCGACCATCATGTCCCATCTACACTGGTTCCACCCCGACCAACATGCCCCATCTACACTAGTCCCACCCCCACCAACATGCCCCATCTACACTAGTCCCACCCCGACCAACATGCCCCATCTACACTAGTCTCACCCCCACCAACATGCCCCATCTACACTAGTCCCACCCCGACCAACATGCCCCATCTACACTAGTCCCACCCCGACCAACATGCCCCATCTACACTAGTCCCACCCCGACCAACATGCCCCATCTACACTAGTCCCACCCCGACCAACATGCCCCATCTACACTAGTCCCACCCCGACCAACATGCCCCATCTATACTAGTCCCACCCCGACCAACATGCCCCATCTACACTAGTCCCACCCCGACCAACATACCCCATCTACACTAGTCCCACCCCGACCAACATGTCCCATCTACACTAGTCCCACCCCGACCAACAGGCCCCATCTACACTAGTTCCACCCCGACCAACATGCCCCATCTACACTAGTCCCACCCCGACCAACATGCCCCATCTACACTAGTCCCAACCCGACCAACATGCCCCATCTACACTAGTCCCATCCCGACCAACATACCCCATCTACACTAGTCCCACCCCGACCAACATGCCCCATCTACACTAGTCCCACCTGCCCACCGACCAACATGCCCCATCTACACTAGTCCCACACCGACCAACATGCCCCATCTGCACTAGTCCCACCCCGACCAACACGACCCATCTACACTAGTCCCACCCCAACCAACATGCCCCATCTACACTAGTCCCACCCCGACCAACATGCCCCATCTGCACTAGTCCCACCCCGACCAACACGACCCATCTACACTAGTCCCACCCCGACCAACATGCCCCATCTACACTAGTCCCACCCCGACCAACATGCCCCATCTACACTAGTCCCACCCCGACCAACATGCCCCATCTACACTAGTCCCACCCTGACCAACATGCCCCATCTACGCTAGTCCCACATCGACCAACATGCCCCATCTACACTAGTCCCACCCTGACCAACATGCCCCATCTACACTAGTCCCACCCCGACCAACATGCCCCATCTACACTAGTCCCACCTGCCCACCGACCAACATGCCCCATCTACAATAGTCCCACCCCGACCAACATGCCCTATCTAAACTAGTCCCACCCCGACCAACATGCCCCATCTACACTAGTCCCACCTGCCCACAGACCAACATGTCCCATCTACACTAGTCCCACCCCGACCAACATGCCCCATCTACACTAGTCCCACCCCGACCAACATGCCCCATCTACACTAGTCTCACCCCGACCAACATGCCCCATCTACAATAGTCCCACCCCGACCAACATGCCCCATCTACACTAGTCACACCCCGACCAACATGCCCCATCTACCCTAGTCCCACCCCGACCAACATGCCCCATCTACACTAGTCCCACCCCGACCAACATGCCCCATCTACACTAGTCCCAGCCCGACCAACATGCCCCATCTACACTAGTCCCACCTGCCCACAGACCAACATGCCCCATCTACACTGGTCCCACCCCGACCAACATGCGCCATCTACACTATTCCCACCCCGACCAACATGTCCCATCTACACTAGTCCCACCCCGACCAACATGACCCATCTACACTAGTCCCACCCCGACCAACATGCCCCATCTACAATAGTCCCACCCCGACCAACATGCCCTATCTACACTAGTCCCACCCCGACCAACATGCCCCATCTACACTAGTCCCACCCCGACCAACAGGCCCCATCTACACTAATCCCACCCCGACCAACATGCCCTATCTACACTAGTCCCACCCCGACCAACATGTCCCATCTACACTAGTCCCACCCCGACCAACATGCCCCATCTACACTAGTCCCACCCCGAACAACATGCCCCATCTACACTAGTCCCACCCCGACCAACATGCCCCATCTACACTAGTCCCACCCCGACCAACATGCCCCATCTACACTAGTCCCACCCCGACCAACATGACCCATCTACACTAGTCCCACCCCGACCAACATGTCCCATCTACACTAGTCCCACCCCGAACAACATGTCCCATCTACACTAGTCCCACCCCGACCAACATGCCCCATCTACACTAGTCCCACCCCGACCAACATGCCACATCTACACTAGTCCCACCCTGACCAACATACCCCATCTACACTAGTCCCACCCTGACCAACATACCCCATCTACACTAGTCCCACCCTGACCAACATGCCACATCTACACTAGTCCCACTTGCCCACCGACTAACATGCCTCATCTACACTAGTCCCACCCCGACCAACATGCCCCATCTACACTAGTCCCACCCCGACCAACATGCCCCATCTACACTAGTCCCACCCCGACCAACATGCCCCATCTACACTAGTCCCACCCCGACCAACATGCCCCATCTACACTAGTCCCACCCCGACCAACATGCCACATCTACACTAGTCCCACCCCGACCAACATGCCCCATCTACACTAGTCCCACCCCGACCAACATGCCCCATCTACACTAGTCCCATCCCACCTGCCCACAGACCAAAATGCAGTGAAGAAAGCGAATGGCATGTTGGCCTTTATAACAAGAGGAGTCGAATGTAGGAGCAAAGAGGTCCTTCTGTAGTTGTACAGGGCCCTAGTGAGACCACACCTGGAGTATTATGTGGAGTTTTGTTCCCCTAATTTGAGGAAGGACATTCTTGCTATTGAGGGAGTGCAGCGTAGGTTTACAAGGTTACACTTTGTAATAAAGAGAGTTTGTTTTGAAAGGAATCCATTTAATTGTTTGTTTTCCATCTGTAGCTGGATCCCAGGAAACTACTCAATCGTGTGGCCAAGTTCGCAGAAGCCTCTTGACTCAAGGCTGCATGGTTCATGTTTACAAGAACATTGATCTACTAGGCACCCAGGAGCCTAGACCATCGATGCCCCAGCTATGGTCTATGCTGGAAAGGATACAGAGAAGATATACCAGCCGGCTGCCAGGACTCGGCAAGCTCTGCGCTATAGTTAACCAATAGACAATAAACAATAGACAATAGATGCAGGAGTAGGCCATTTGGCCCTTCGAGCCTGCACCGCCATTCAATGTGATCATGGCTGATCATCCCCAATCAGTACCCCGTTCCTGCCTTCTCCCCATATCCCCTGACTCCGCTATCTTCAAGAGCCCTGTCTAGCTCTCTCTTGAAAGCATCCAGACAACCGGCCTCCACCGCCCTCTGAGACAGAGAATTCCACAGACTCACAACTCTCTGTGAGAAAAAGTGTTTCCCCCGTCTCCGTTCTAAATGGCTTACTCCTTATTCTTAAACTGTGTGTGGCCCCTGGTTCAGGACTCGCCCAACATCGGGAACATGTTTCCTGCCTCTAGCGTGTCCAAGCCCTTAATAATCTTAAACGTTTCCACGAGATGCCCTCTCATCCTTCTAAACTCCAGAGTGTACAAGCCCAGACGCTCCATTCTCTCAGCATATGACAGTCCCGCCATCCCGGGAATTAACCTGGTGAACCTACGCTGCACTCCCTCAATAGCAAGAATGTCCTTCCTCAAATTAGGGGACCAAAACTGTACACAATACTCCAGGTGTGACTAGAAATTGGGCAGTCTAAGACTCTTGGAGCGCAGGAATGATCTTACAGAGGTGTATAAAATGTGTGGATGTTTTTTTTTCTAAAATACTGGTTCTGTTCTATTCTGTTCTGCTGTTTTTTGCACAATCCACAGGCATTGCCACTTTCATTTCACTGTACATCTTGTATGTATATGTGACAAATAAACTTGACTTGACTTGACTTGGATCTGTGGAACTCATTGCCACAGAGGGCTGTGGAGGCCAAGTCAGCAGATATTTTTTAAGGCAGAAATCGACAAATTCTTGATTAGAATGGGTTGTCAAGGGTTATGGGGAGAAGGCGGGAAAATGGGATTAGGAGTCAGAGATCAGCCATGATCGAATGGCGGAGGTGACCCGATGGGCCGAATGGCCTAATTCTACTCCCATAACCTGCAAACTTGTAGATAATATCAATGCACAGTTTTTTAGCCACAAGGTCGGGGAATTAATATCGAGAGGACATTGGTCTAACACGAGAGTTGAGGGAGCCCAGCGTAGGTTCACCAGGTTAATTCCTGGGATGGCGGGACTGTCAGATGCTGAGAGAATGGAGCGGCTGGGCTTGTACACTCTGGAGTTTAGAAGAATGAGTGGGGATCTTATTGAAATATATAAGATTATTAAGGGTTTGGACACGCTAGAGGCAGGAAACACGTTCCCGATGTTGGGGGAGTCCTGAACCAGGGGCCACACCGTTTAAGAATAAGGGGTAAGCCATTTAGAACGGAGACGAGGAAACACTTTTCCTCACAGAGAGTGGTGAGTCTGTGGACTTCTCTGCCTCAGATGGAGGCAGGTTCTCTGGATGCTTTCAAGAGAGAGCTAGATAGGACTCTTAAAGGTAGCGGAGTCAGGGGATATGGGGAGAAGGCAGGAACGGGGTACTGATTGGGGATGATCAGCCATGATCACATTGAATGGCGGTGCTGGCTCGAAGGGCCGAATGGCCTCCTCCTGCACCTATTGTCTAATGTCTATTGTCTATTGAGAGGAGAATGATTTAATAGGGACCCGAGGGGCAACATTTTCACACAGAGGGTGGTGGGTGCATGGAACGACAAGCCGGGTGAAACAGTTGGGACATTTAAAATACATTTGGACAGGTTCATTGATAGGAAAGGTTTGGAGGGATATGGGCTAAACATGGGCAGATGGGGGCTGCTGCGTAGATGGGGCATGTTGGTCGGTGTGGGAATGGGGTACTGATTGTGGATGATTAGCCATGACCACATTGAATGGTGGTACTGGCTCGAAGGGCTGAATGGCCTCCTCCTGCACCTATTGTCTATTGTCTATTGTGGGCAAATTGGGCTGAAGGCCCCGTTTCCACGCTGTATGACGGCATGGCTCTGTAATGAATGAATACGTTTATTGGCCAAGTATTCACATACAAGGAATTTGCCTTGGTGCTCCGCCCCGCAAGTGACAACACGACATACAGCGACAGTTAGGATTGACACATAAAACATTCAACATTAATAATAAAACATTATCGATTAAACATTTGAATTAAATAAAATACCAGATCAAAGGGAGGCTACACATTTCTGGCTGTTGAGTAGAACCACTACTCTTGGATAAAAGCTGTTTTTATGTCTGGCTGTGGCAGCTTTGACAGTCCGGAGTCGCCTTCCAGAGGGAAGTGATTCAAAGAGTTTGTGGCCAGGGTGAGGGGGGGTCAGAGATGATCTTGCCCGCTCGCTTCCTGGCCCTTGCAGTGTACAGTTCATCAATGGAGGGAAGGTTGCAGCCAATAATCTTCTCAGCTGATCGGACGATTCGCTGCAGCCTCCAGGTGTCGTGCTTGGTGGCTGAGCCAAACCAGACCATGATGGAGAAGGTGGGGACAGACTCTACGATGGCCGTGTACAATTGGACCGAATAACACTTGCAAACTTGAGTGATTAAATTTAATCAAATAAACCTGCAAATAAAAATCGATTCCATCGTAATGATGGAGGAATTGGTTTATTAATATTGGTTTAACATTGTCACTTTCCTGGGGATACAGTGAGTAAACACTAGACAATAGACAATAGGTGCAGGAGGCCATTCGGCCCTTCGAGACAGCACCGCCATTCAATGTGATCATGGCTGATCATCCCCAATCAGTACCCCGTTCCTGCCAGCATTGAATGGCGGAGTAGCCTTGATGGGCCGAATGGCCTAGCTGTGCTACTGTACCTTATGAAGTTATGAATAGACAGCACCTGTAGTCCTGATTGAACCCGGGTCCCTAGTGGTGTGAAGCAGCAACTCTACCGCTGCGATTCCATGCTGCCTTGGTGGCGTGTTATTGAAAAAAGATGCTAAGGTCTGTTGAGGGAGCCCAGCGTAGGTTCACCAGGTTAATTCCCGGGATGGTGGGACTGTCATATGCTGAGAGACTGGAGCGGCTGGGCTTGTACACTCTGGAGTTTAGAAGGATGAGAGGGCATCTTATTGAAACATGTAAGATTATTAAGGATTTGGACACACTAGAGGCAGGAAACATGTTCCCGATGTTGGGGGAGTCCAGAACCAGGGGCCACACACAGTTTAAGAATAAGGGGTAAGCCATTTAGATCGTAGACGAGGAAACACTTTTTCTCACAGAAAGTTGTGAGTCTGTGGAATTCTCTGCCTCAGAGGGCGGTGGAGGCCGGTTCTCTGGATACTTTCAAGAGAGAGCTAGATAGGGCTCTTAAATATAGCGGAGTCAGGGGATATGGGGAGAAGGCAGGAACGGGGTACTGATTGGGGATGATCAGCCATGATCACATGGAATGGCGGTGCTGGCTCGAAGGGCCGAATGGCCTCCTCCTGCACCTATTGTCTATTGTCTATGACAACCGAGTCATCCACAATGTACACGATAAGGGGAATAACGTGAATAGCAAAGTCCAGTAAAGTCCGATCAAGGATAGTCCGAGGGTCACCAATGAGGTAGATAGTAGTTCAGGACTGCTCTCTGGTTGTGGTAGGATGATTCAGTTGCCTGATAACAGCTGGGAAGAAACTGTCCCTGAATCCGGAGGTGTGTGTTTGTTTTCACACTTCTGTACCTCTTGCCTGATGGGAGAGGGGAGAAGAGGGAGTGACAGGGGGGTGGGACTGGTCCTTGATGATGCTGCTGGCCTTGCCGAGGCAGGAAAGATTTCATCAGTCTGAAGCAGGGTCTCGACACGAAACGTCACCTATTCCTTCTCTCCATAGATGCTGCCTCACCCGCTGAGTTTCTCCAGCATTTTTGTCTACCAGGCCAATTGTAAGCTGTTTTGTTGGGTGAATTTGATAAGCTGGTGTGACTTGGATGGTGGGGTGGGGGAGGGGGGATAGTGATAGTCTGGGCTGCGTCCACAATTCTCTACAATTTCCTGCGGTCTTAGACAAAGCTCTCCCAAATCATGCTGTGATGCATCCCAATAAAATGCTTTCTGTTGTGCAGCTGTAGAAGAGACACCAGGTGCAGGAGGAGGCCATTCGGCCCTTCGAGCCAGCACCGCCATTCAATGTGATCATGGCTGATCATCCCCAATCAGTACCCCGTTCCTGCCTTCTCCCCATATCCCCTGACTCCGCTATCTTTAAGAGCCCTATCTAGCTCTCTCTTGAAAGTATCCAGAGAACCGGCCTCCACCGCCCTCTGAGGCAGAGAATTCCACAGACTCACAACTCTCTGTGAGGAAAAGTGTTTCCTCATCTCCGTTCTAAATGGCCGACCCCTTATTCTTAAACTGTGTGGCCCCTGGTTCCGGACTCTCCCAACATCGCGAACATGTTTCCTGCCTCTAACGTGTCCAAGCCCTTAACAATCTTATATATTTCAATAAGATACCCTCTCATCCTTCTAAACTGTAGAGTGTACAAGCCCAGCCGCTCCATTCTCTCAGCATATGACAGTCCCGCCATCCCGGGAATTAACCTTGTAAACCTACGCTGCACTCTGCACAAAACTGCACACAATACTCCAGGTGTGATCTCACCAGGGCCTTGTACAACTGCAGAAGGACCTATTTGCTCCTAAATTTGATTCCTCTTGTTATAAAGGCCAACATGCCATTTGCTTTCTTCACTGCCTGCTGTACCTGCATGCTTACTTTCATAGCCTGATGAACAAGGACCCCCAGATCCCGTTGTACTTCCCCTATTGCCAACTTGACACCATTTAGATAGTAATCTGCCATCCCTGTTTTTGATACCAAAGTGGATAACCTCACATTTATCCGCATTAAACTTCATCTGCCATGCATCTGCCCACTCCCCCAACCTGTTCAAGTCACCCTGCATTCTCATAGCATCCTCCTCACAGTTCACACTGCCACCCATCTTTGTGTCATCTGCAAATTTACTAATGTTACTTTGAATGCCTTCATCCAAATCATTGGCGTATATTGTAAATAATTGTGGTCCCAGCACCGAGCCTTGCGGTACCCCACTAGTCACTGCTGGTCCCAGCACCGAGCCTTGCGGTACCCCACTAGTCACTGCTGGTCCCAGCACTGAGCCTTGCGGTACCCCACTAGTCACTGCTGGTCCCAGCACTGAGCCTTGCGGTACCCCACTAGTCACTGCCTGACATTTTGAAAGGGACCCGTTAATCCCTACTTTTGTTTCCTGTCTGCCAACCAATTCTCTATCCATGTCAGCACTCTACCCCAATACCATGTGCCCTCATTTTGCCCACTAATCTCCTATGTGGGACCTTATCACGCATAAAAAAATGAAACTCCACTTCTTTCATTGATAAGAATTTAATTTTATATAACAGACCATTATAAATGTTTAAAATTGTACACATTCCAGTCACGAGAGATCGCAAAGAGCTCCAAACGCTAACATCTCCACAAGTAAAAACAAGGAACTGCAAATGATGGTTCATGACAACATAAAGACAGAAAGTGCTGGAGGAACTCCGCTTGTCAGGCAGCATCTGTGGAGAGAAAGAGAGTTAAGAAGAAGAGGGCAGAGGGAGGGGGTGGGAAGGGAAAGGAGAGAGGGGAAAGGAGGTGGGGAGCAGGGAGGGGGAGTTGGAGGGTGAGAGGGGGAGGGGAGGGAGAGGTGGATGGGGAGAGGGGGGAGAGTGGACAGGGGGGAGGGGGAGAGTAGTTGAGGAGAGGTGGGGAGAGGGGAAAGGAAAGTGGGGAGAGGGGTTGGAGGTGGAGGTGGGGAGAGGGGATGGAGGTGGGGAGAGGGGTTGGAGGTGGAGGTGGGGAGATGGGATGGAGGTGGGGAGAGGGGGGATGTGGAGGGGATGGGGACAGGGGGGTGGGGAGAGGTGATGGTGGATGGTTAGAGGGGATGGAGGTGGGGAGAGGGGTTGGAGGTGGAGGGGATGGGGAATGGGGTGGGGGAGAGGGTCCCAGTCCAAGGCTCGTTCTCAGTTCTCTTGACACCCAACGGGCAGCACTTTGAGTGGCTCGGAGTTCTCGCCATCGTCGTTGATCCCGGGGCTAAAGTAGGGGAAGAGCCTCTCAGAGAAGGAGTCAGTGAAACTGTACAGGTGGCTCATGTTGTCCACATTGTAGAAGGACACCTGCCCGCCCTCATAGTCCAGGAAGACCCCGATGGCCTTGGGCTTGGAGGCCACGTTGAGGCGGGTCCGAGGCACCGTGGTAGCCTTGTACTCGTTGCCGTTCCTCAACCACACGATCCAGTAGCCGGCGTCAGGAGTGGCTGTCGTGTGGCCCTTGCGGCTGATGGATTCCTTGACCACCCCCACGTCCCACTCAGTCTTTCCCCCAACCTGTACCTCCCAGTAGTGTTGGCCGGTGACAAACGCCTCCGAGCCCAGCACGCACACGCACGTGTCGAAGCGCTCAGAGTTATCCGGCACGTCTTGCTTCACGTCCCCATACGACACCACCGTCAGGTCGTCCGATAGCAGCAGCCGGGGGTGGGCAGTGCTGGGGTTCAGGGTGAGACTGGCCGGCACTGACACACGGAGAGACGGGGAGAGAGAGAGAGAGAGAGAGAGAAATACTGAAATTCAAGACAAACCCATATGAGACTACTAGAGATGGTGTAAACATGGCTATAAATGACATTAATATGATCTTTCACAAGAGGCAGGCATCAAAACTGACCTTGTGAAGCAGAAGAGAAAAATGATCAAAAATCACAACTATGAAAAATGGTTCGACCATGAGTGTAAAAATGTCAGAAAAAACCTGAGGAAAATATCGAACCAAAAACACCGTCAACCAAACAACCCAGACTTGCGTATTAGATATAATGAAACTCTTAAAAGGTATAAACGCACGATTAGGAACTAAAGACAAAATTACACTCACAAGAGACTTGAAGAAATTGAAAATTCCATAAATCAAAACCAATTTTGGGATATGTGCAATAACCTGAGCACAACAAAACTACAAACACTACCAATTCAAGACGGTGATATCTGGAGAGCAAACTTCAAAAATCTATATAAAGATATCCCAATAAATAAAATAAACTCAAATTATTCCCATATCAAAGAAAAACTACAAACACTAGAAACAGTAATTAAAGATTATCAAAACCCTCTTGATTCCCTAATTACTTTGGAAGAACTGACCACAAAAATAAAATCTCTTAACTCAAAGAAAGCCTGTGGTCCAGACAGCATCAACAATGAAATGCTCAAGTCCAGCACTCCGGAGATGCAGGACATAGTGCTTAGGCTGTTCAACATCATACAACGTTCAGGTTATTTCCCTGATATTTGGTGTCAAGGGCTTATTTCACCCATTTATAAGAGTGGAAACAAATTAGACCCAAATAATTATCGTGGCATTTGTGTCAGTAGCAGCCTAGGGAAGTTAATCTGCAGTATCATAAATAACAGAATGCAGGATTTCCTTAAGAAACACAACATTCTCAGTAAAAACCAAATTGGCTTCCGCCCAAAACACCGTACCACTGACCACATTTATACCCTCCACACCCTCATTGAAAAACATGTACACCAAGCGAAAAATGGGAAAATATTTGCCTGTTTTATTGACTTAGAGAAAGCATTTGACTGTATTTGGCATGAAGGGCTCTATTACAAACTCCTCGGCTGTGGTATAGGAGGAAAGGTATATGACCTTATCAAATCAATGTATCTGAATAATAAATGTGGCGTTAATATTGGGGACAAACGCACTGATCTCTTCGCCCTGAGAAGAGGCGTCCGGCAAGGCTGCAATCTGAGCCCAACACTGTTTAATGTATATATCAACGATTTGGCAGTAAAGTTGGACCAGTGCACAGCGCCGGGCCTCTGTCTTCTGGATGGAGAGGTAAAATCCCTGTTTTATGCGGATGACTTGGTTCTGCTGTCCCCCACAGAACAGGGACTGCAGCAACAGTTGGACCTACTAGATGAGTACTGCCAAAATTGGGCCCTGGCAGTAAATCTAAAGAAAACCAACGTCATGATTTTTCAGAAAAGACCCAGATGTCAGGAAGATAAATACAAATTTACTCTCAATTGTACTGTTATCGAATACACTATGAGCTTTACTTACCTTGGTCTAACTGTTTCAGCATCAGGGAGCTTCAATATGGCAGTGAATGAACTAAAAGAGAAAGCTCGAAGAGCTCTGTATGCAATAAAAAGAAGATTCTACAACATCCAAATTCCAATTAAAATCTGGCTTCAAATATTTGACAGTGTAATCCAGCCTATTGTGCTTTATGGTAGTGAAGTATGGGGTCCGCTCAGTCACCATAGTTATAGTAAATGGGAAAAACATACAACGGAGGCCCTGCATGCGGAATTTTGTCAGAACATCCTCCGTATCCAAAGGAAAACACCAATAAACGCATGATGGGCGGAACTAGGCAGATACCCACTGATAATATCCAGAAAAGAGCACTACATTTTTGGAATCACCTTAAATGTAGCCCCCCAGATACCCTCCAGTTTAAAGCCCTTCAAACACAAGAGGGGAACCCAGAAAAGAGTTCCCTGTGTCAGTTGGTACTGAGACTAAATACCCCTATTCAGTTAAACCCTATCCAGTTAAACCCTGACCGGCCTCAGATCAATACTGATCCCCAATCACCAGTTAGAGTGAACCAAATGATCAAACAATGTACAGAAACGTATTTGGAACATTGGGATAAAGAAACCAAAAGCCAAAGCAGATTAGAATGTTACCGTGCCCTAAAAAGAGATTATAAATTGACAGACAATTTCTCAACTGTTAGAGACATAAAGCAGAGACAGACCCTCACCAAATACAGGTTAAGTGACCACTATTTGGCAGTTGAAAAAGGAAGACAGAAGAGATTCTGGCAACTAAGAGAAAACAGAATATGCGGCCACTGTTTACAGATGAGGTTGAAACAGAGGTGCACTTCCTCCTAAAATGCAAAAAAATTTACAAAACAAGGAAAGCATACTTTGACAAACTCAGTGTGGCAACCCCTGAATTTAAAGAACTAGATGATACATCAAAACTAAGAATAATCCTTGGCGAAGGAAATACGGCACATCTTGGTGCACAATACGTAACAGCATGCCATAACCTGAGAGACGGTGAATGACCAACATGCACATATGTACGCACACACTAATTGACATTATCTAACACTAAGAAATTAATATTGAATTGCTAAACTTGCTATTGTGTTGTACTGCTTACAGCTGCAAGAATGTGTAGCAATCAATAAAGGGCTATAGGCCTATTGCAAGTTTATGTACAGGGACATATCTATCCATGCACTGTATACTTGTTTTATACTGATGCATCTTAAATATGTATGTCATATTTTATACTTTGGCAATATAACAATGTATTTTTTATCATGCAAATAACGTTTTAAAATTGAAAATTGAAATTGAAAATTGAATTGAGAAATAGAGAGGGGGTGGGTAAAAAAACAAAAAGCATAATCAGAAAGCGATTCTTCCACCAACCGCGTGTGATGAATGTCAGGACGGTTTCTATGGTATTAGCGCACTGATTATTATTCGGCAGGCCACTCTGATGTAAAACTCCCAGATAAGTTTGTATACTACACACACAGATCCTTGCTCTCTATTCTATTACATTAGATTGTACCGATGTGTAATGCATGACGTTTTGTTTATTTTCTCCACTGCTATTTATTAAGGAACATTTTCTCTTCACTGCCACCAGCTCGGAAGTGTTCGGAAAAGCCTGCACATTTACAACCTATAGGACATGGTACGGGAAAACATGTACAATCACTTGGTTGCACAGAACACGTCAAGTGTCATTTCAATATCAGATACACAAAGGAACCGTGGTCACGGAGAGACAGGGAACTGCAGATGCTGGCTAAAAAAAAACACAGAGTGCGGGAGTAACTCAGCGGGTCAGGCAGCATCTGTGGAGAACATGGATAGGTGACGTTTCACAGAGTGCTGGAGTAACTCAGCGGGTCAGGCAGCATCTGTGGAGAACATGGATAGGTGACGTTTCACAGAGTGCTGGAGTAACTCAGCGGGTCAGGCAGCATCTGTGGAGAACATGGATAGGTGATGTTTCACACAGTGCTGGAGTAACTCAGCGGGTCAGACAGCATCTGTGGAGAACATGGATAGGTGATGTTTCACAGAGTGCTGGAGTAACTCAGCGGGTCAGGCAGCATCTGTGGAGAACATGGATAGGTGACGTTTCACAGAGTGCTGGAGTAACTCAGCGGGTCAGGCAGCATCTGTGGAGAACATGGATAGGTGACGTTTCACAGAGTGCTGGAGCAACTCAGGTTACTGCAGGTTATGAAGGCCAACATGCCATTCGCATTCTTCACTGCCTGCTGTACCTGCATACTTACTTTCGGTGACTGATGAACAAGGACCCCCAGATCCCGTTGTACTTCCCCTTTTCCTAACCTGACGCCATTCAGATAATAATCTGCCTTCCTGTTTTTGCCACCAAAGTGGACAACCTCACATTTATCCGCGTTAAACTTCATCTGCCCACGCATCTGCCCACTATTGCAACAGATGTTCCGACCATGAGGACAAATTAATGGAAGGTGATCTCATTGAATGGCGGTGCTGGCTCTAAGGGCCGAATGGCCTCCTCCTGCACCTATTGTCTATGTTTCTATGTTTCCATGTTAATTATCAATTGCTCATGTCATTTCATGTAATTAACCAACTTTGTCTGACTGGATGGACTGGCAGACTCCCCCCCCCCCCCGAGCCTCCACTTTCATCGTTCCCCAGCCCCGCACGGCCCGATTTTTCCTTCTCCCCAAAATCCACAAACCTGACTGTCCTGGCAGACCCATTGTCACTGCCTGTTCATGCCCCACCCAACTTATTTCCACATACCTCGACTCCATGAAGAAAGCGAATGGTATGTTAGCAAAATGATTTGAGTATAGGAGCAGGGAGGTTCTACTGCAGTTGTATAGGGCCTTGGCGAGACCACACCTGGAGTATTGCGTACAGTTTTGGTCTCCCAATCTGCGGAAAGACATTCTTGCCATAGAGGGAGTGCAGAGAAGGTTCACCAGACTGATTCCTGGGATGGCAGGACTTTCATATGAAGAAAGACTGGATAGACTCGGCTTGTATTCGCTGGAATTTAGAAGATTGAGGGGGGATCTTATAGAAACTTACAAAATTCTTAAGGGGTTGGACAGGCTAGATGCAGGAAGATTGTTCCAGATGTTGGGGAAGTCCAGAACAAGGGGTCACAGTTTAAGGATAAGGGGGAAGTCTTTTAGGACCGAGATGAGAATGAGATGAGCCATGATCGTATTGAATGGCGGTGCAGGCTCGAAGGGCCGAATGGCCTACTCCTGCACCTATTTTCTATGTTTCTGTGTTTCCATCCTATCCCCCCTGATTAAATCCCTCCTTACCTATGTTCAAGACACCTCACACACTCTCCATCGTCTCCAGGCCCCCATCCCCTCATCTTCACCCGCTGAGTTTAGAAACATAGAAAATAGGTGCAGGAGGAGGCCATTCAGCCCTTCGAGCCAGCACTGCCATTCATTATGATCATGGCTGATCGTCCCCTATCAATAACACATGCCTGCCTTCTCCCCATATCCCTTGACTCCACTAGCCCCTAGAGCTCTATCTAACTCTTTCTTAAATCCATCCAGTGACTTGGCCTCCACTGCCCTCTGTGGCAGGGAATTCCACAAATTCACAACTCTCTGGGTGAAAAAGTTTTTTCTCACCTCAGTCTTAAATGGCCTCCCGTTTATTCTAAGACTGTGTGGTGCCTGGTTCTGGACTCGCCCAACATTGGGAACATTTTTCCTGCAACTAGCCTGTCCAGTCCTTTTATAATTTGAAGGTAGACAAAAGTGCTGGAGAAACTAAGCAAGTTTTATAATTTTATATGTTTTTATAAGATCGCCCCTTCATCCTTCTAAACTCCAGTGAATACAAGCCTAATATTTTCAATCTTTCCTCATATGACAGTCCCGCCATCCCAGGGATCAATCTCGTGAACCTACGCTGCACTGCCTCAATCACAAGGATGTCCTTCCTCAAATTAGGAGAATAAAACTGTACATAATACTCCAGATACTGTACACAATACTCCAATATCTCCAGCAATTTTGTGTGCGGGTGGATGTAGCTTACTGGAAAATCTTATGGGTATAAAAGAACTGCCTTACCAGGGCTTATGACATTTATAACTTGTTTCCAAACTGTATATTGGACAGGTCCTTGAAACGCAGCCAGAGGCAGGTTGCCTTCTGTTATGGTTGGGTGAAATTCTTCTTCGCTACTGGTGTGAACACAAAACAATTGCCATTAGCCCATTGAAGATATGTTGTCCGATCGGTCGGTAAATTGTAGCGCGCCCATTCTCGGCAAAGTGCCATTACCTCTTCTCATCCGGAGGGGGCTCCTGAAAAGGGGAAACAAAAACTGGGGTTAACGAGGGCACCCGGTCTGTCTGCCATCAGAACAATTCACGCACGGGATATCTACCGCGTGGGTGAAAAAGCGTTTCCTCGTCTCCGTTCTAAATGGCCGACCTCTTATTCTTAAACTATGTGTGTGGCCCCTGGTTCTGGACTCCCCCCAACATCGGGAACATGTTTCCTGCCTCTAGCCTGTCCAAACCCTTTATTGTTCCCGATGTTGGGGAAGTCCGGGACAAGGGGTCACAGCTTAAGGATAAGGGGGAAATCCTTTAAAACCGAGATGAGGAGAACTTTTTTCACACAGAGAGTGGTGAATCTCTGGAACTCTCTGCCACAGAGGGTAGTTGAGGCCAGTTCATTGGCTATATTTAAGAGGGAGTTAGATGTGGCCCTTGTGGCCAAGGGGATCAGAGGGTATGGAGAGAAGGCAGGTACGGGATACTGAGTTGGATGATCAGCCATGATCATATTGAATGGCGGTGCAGGCTCGAAGGGCCGAATGGCCTACTCCTGCACCTATTTTCTATGTTTCTATGTTTCTATAATCTAATATGTTTCAATAAGATCCCCTCTCAATAGACAATAGGTGCAGGAGTAGGCCATTCGGCCCATCGAGCCAGCACCGCCATTCAATGTGATCATGGCTGATCATCCCCAATCAGTACCCCGTTCCTGCCTTCTCCCCATACCCCCTGACTCCGCTATCTTTAAGAGCCTTATCTAGCTCTCTCTTGAAAGCATCCAGAGAACCGGCCTCCACCGCCCTCTGAGGCAGAGAATTCCACAGACTCACAACTCTCAGTGCGAAAAAGTATTTCCTCGTCTCCGTTCTAAATGGCCGACCCCTTATTCTTAAACAGTGTGGCCCCTGGTTCTGGACTCCCCCAACATCGGGAACATGTTTCCTGCCTCTAGCGTGTCCAATCACTTAATAATCTTATATGTTTCAATAAAATTCCCTCTCATCCTTCTAAACCGCAGACTGTACAAGCCCAGCTGCTCCATTCTCTCAGCATATGACAGTCCCGCCATCCCGGGAAATGTACCTGCCTCAGTCACTCCCTCAACCAAAGCCATCCAACCCCTCCATCCCCTCCACCACAATACATCTCACCCCTTCCATGACACTCTGGTCAGGGGGGGTCAAAGAACCAGGGCCACAGTTTAAGAATAAGGGGTAAGCCATTTAAAACGGAGTGAGTGGGTATGTGTGTGTGAGTGTATGTGTGTGTGAGAACATATGTGTTTGTGTGTGTGTGTGAGAGAGTTGTATGTGTGTGTGTGTGAGAGTTGTATGTGTGTGTGCGAGTGTGTGTGTGTGTGTGAGAGTGAGATGCTGCCTGACCCGCTGAGTTACTCCAGCACTGAGTGAAACGTCACCTATCTATGTTCTCCACAGATGCTGCCTGACCCGCTGAGTTACTCCAGCACTCTGTGAAACGTCACCTATCCATGTTCTCCACAGATGCTGCCTGACCCGCTGAGTTACTCCAGCACTCTGTGAAACGTCACCTATCCATGTTCTCCACAGATGCTGCCTGACCCGCTGAGTTACTCCAGCACTCTGTGAAACGTCACCTATCCGTGTTCTCCACAGATGCTGCCTGACCCGCTGAGTTACTTCAACACACCAAAAAATTTTCAACTATGAAAATATTGCGGCAGTCGCCTGTAGTCAACCAAAAATTGATGAGGATGTTGCCGGGACTGGAGGGACTCAATTTACAGGAGAGGTTGGGGCTGGCGAGGATTTTATTCCTGGGCAGCCCAGGAGAATGAGTGGTATTCTTATAGAGGTGTACAAAACCATGAGGGGAATAAATAGGGCATAATTAGCTTAAGGATTCTGGGAGGTAAGGATTCTGGGAGGTAAGGGTACAGTATTTATTAGTAAAGTTTAATGGATAAAGTTTTGTGTTTTTTAAATATTTAATATAGTTAAATTGGGAGTAGGATATGTCGGTGGAGATTGGCCCCGTGGTTTGCTCAGCCTGCAACATGTGGGAGATCAGGGATATGGTCGGTGTCCCTGGTGACTACGTTTGCAGGAAGTGTGTACAGCTGCAGCTCCTGGCAGACCGCATTGAACGATTGGAGCTGCGGTTGGATTTATACTGGAGCATCCACGACGCTGAGAAAGTCGTGGATAACACGTACAGCGAGTTTACCTGCGGTGTGACCAACTCACTGTACGTGCTATCCACGACTTTCTCAGCACAGAAAGGGATCGGGTGGCCAATAGCCAGCAAAGCAGTAGGCAGGTAGTGCAGGAGTCCTCTGCGGTCATCTCCCTCCTAAACAGGTATACCATTTTGGATACTGTTGAGGGAGATTGCTCATCAGGGGAATGCAGCAGCAGCCAAGTTCATGGCACCATGGGTGGCTCTGCGGCACATGAGGGGGGGAAGAGTGGAAGGGCAATAGTAATAGGGGATTCAATTGTCAGGGGAATAGATAGGCGTTTCTGCGGCCGCAAAAGAGACTCCAGGATGGTATGTTGCCTCCCTGGTGCAAGGGTCAGGGATGTCACTGAATGGCTGCAGAACATTCTGGAGGGGGAGGGTGAACAGCCAGTTGTCGTGGTGCATATTGGCACCAACGATATAGGTAAAAAAAGGGATGAGGTCCTACAGGATGAATTTAGGGAGCTAGGAGATAAGCTTAAAAGTAGGACCTCAAAGGTAATAATCTCTGGATTACTACCAGTACCACGAGCCAGTCAGAGCAGAAATAGGAGGATATTGCAGATAAATACGTGGCTTGAAAAATGGTGCAAGGGGGAGGGATTCAAATTTTTAGGGCATTGGAACCAGTTCTGGGGGAGGTGGGACCAGTACAAACAGGACGGTCTGCACCTGGACTGGAATGGAACCAATGTCCTTGGGGGAGTGTTTGCTAGTGCTGTCGGGGAGGATTTAAACTAATGTGGCAGGGGGATGGGTACAAGAGCAGAGGGGCAGGGGGGTGTAAAATGAGGGTAGAAGCAATAGGTAGCAAGGTGAAAAGTAAAAGTGGCAGGCAGCCAAAACCAGGGTAAAAATCAAAAGGGCCACTTTTCAACATAATTGTATAAGGGGTAAGAGCGTTGTAAAAACAAGCCTGAAGGCTTTGTGTCTCAATGCAAGGAGTATTGGTAATAAGGTGGATGAATTGAACGTGATGAGTTAATGTGGATAAATGTGAGGTTATCTATTTTGGTGGCAAAAACGGGAAAGCAGACTATTATCTAAATGGTGGCCGATTGGGAAAGGGGGAGATGCAGCGAGACCTGGGTGTCATGGTACACCAGTCATTGAAGGTAGGCATGCAGGTGCAGCAGGCAGTAAAGAAAGCGAATGGTATGTTGGCTTTCATAGCAAGAGGATTTGAGTATAGGAGCAGGGAGGTTCTACTGCAGTTGTACAGGGTCTTGGTGAGACCACACCTGGAGTATTGTGTACAGTTTTGGTCTCCAAATCTGAGGAAGGACATTATTGTCATAGAGGGAGTGCAGAGAAGGTTCACCAGACTGATTCCTGGGATGTCAGGACTGTCTTATGAAGAAAGACTGGATAGACTTGGTTTATACTCTCTAGAATTTAGGAGATTGAGAGGGGATCTTATAGAAACTTACAAAATTCTTAAGGGGTTGGACAGGCTAGATGCAGGAAGATTGTTCCCGATGTTGGGGAAGTCCAGGGCAAGGGGTCACAGCTTAAGGATAAGGGGGAAATCCTTTAAAACCGAGATGAGGAGAACTTTTTTCACACCGAGAGTGGTGAATCTCTGGAACTCTCTGCCACAGAGGGTAGTTGAGGCCAGTTCATTGGCTATATTTAAGAGGGAGTTAGATGTGGCCCTTGTGGCCAAGGGGATCAGGGGTATGGAGAGAAGGCAGGTACGGGATACTGAGTTGGATGATCAGCCATGATCATATTGAATGGCGGTGCAGGCTCGAAGGGCCGAATGGCCTACTCCTGCACCTAATTTCTATGTTTCTATGTTTCTACGCAGGGAGTCTTTTACAAAGAGTAGGGGAATCATAAACTGGCGGACCAAGTTAGCACTGTGGCGCAGCAGTAGAGTTGCTACCTCACAGCGCCAGAGACTCCAGGTACAATCCTGACTGTGGGTGCTGTCTTTACGGTGTTTGCACGTTCTCCCCGCAACCTGCGTGGGTTTTCTCCGGCTGCTCCGGTTACTTCCCACACTCCAAAGACGTACAGGTTTGTAGATTAATTGAGAATTGTCCCTGGTGTGTATGATAGACAACAGACAATAGACAATAGGTGCAGGAGGAGGCCATTCGGCCCTTCGAGCCAGCACCGCCATTCAATGTGATCATCCACAATCAGTACCCCGTTCCTGCCTTCTCCCCATATCCCCTGACTCCGCTATCTTTAAGAGCCCTATCTAGCTCTCTCTTAAAAGTATCCAGAGAACCGGCCTCCACCGCCCTCCGAGGCAGAGAATTCCACAGACTCACCACTCGCGGTGTGATAAAGTGTTTCCTCATCTCCATTCTAAATGGCTTACCCCTTATTCTTAAACTGTGTGGCCCCTGGTTCTGGACTCCCCCAACATCGGGAACATGTTTCCTGCCTCTAGCGTGTCCAAACCCTTAATCTTATATGTATCAATAAGATCTCCTCTCATCCTTCTAAAGTCCAGAGTGTACAAGCCCAGCCGCTCCATTCTCTCAGCATATGACAGTCCCTCCATCCCGGGAATTAACCTGGTGAACCTACGCTGGGCTCCCTCAATAGCAAGAATGTCCTTCCTCAAATTAGGAGGCAGCAAATCCAATCTCACAGCATTCCAAAGGGGGGGGGGGGGGGAGGCTCTCTCACCTTCAACAGCATATAGACGTCCTGATATTCCAGGCGTTTCTCCACGTTCTGCAGCATCTGCTGAGTGAGGCTCAGATTGTCCTGGATCCTACGAAGGTTCATCTCCATCTTTAAGAGGACGTCACTCTCCTGTGACATCAAGTCATTGAAGAGGCCCTTCTGCTTCTCATCGAGAATGTCACGCATCTTGGTGAACTCGTTCGTGATGTGGTTCTGCAGTCTATTAGACTGCTCCTGCAGGAGGAACAGAGTTCAGAGTCTCCCCTTGTCCTCACCTTCCATCCCATCAGCCGTCGTATGCAATAGACAACAGGCGCAGAGTCAGGCCATTCGGCCCTTTGAGCCAGCACCGCCATTCAATGTGCTATATTTAAGAGGGAGTTAGATGTGGCCCTTGTGGCTAAAGGGATCAGAGGGTATGGAGAGAAGGCAGGTAAAGGATACTGAGTTGGATGATCAGCCATGGTCATATCAAATGACGGTGCAGGCTCGAAGGGCTGAATGGCCTACTCCTGTACCTATTTTCTATGTTTCTATGTTTCTATGTGATCATGGCTGATCATCCACGATCAGTACACCGTTCCTGCCTACTCCCCATATCCCCTGACTTCGCTATCTTTAAGAGCCCTATCTAGCTCTCTCTTGAAAGCATCCATAGAACCGGCCTCCACCTGAGGCAGAGAATTCCACCGACTCACCACTCTCCTCTTCTCCTTTCTCTTCTCCTTATTCTTAAACTGTGGCCCCTGGTTCTGGACTCCCTCAACATCGGGAACATGTTTCCTGCCCCTAGTGTGTCCAAACCCTTAACAATCTTATATGTTTCAATGAGATACCCTCTCATCCTTCTAAACTTCATAGTGTACAAGCCCAGCCGCTCCATTCTCTCAGCCTATGACAGTACCGCCATCCCGGGAATTAACCTGGTGAACCTACGCTGTACTCACTCAACAGCAAGAATGTCCTTCCTCAAATTAGGGGAACAAAGCTGCACACAATACTCCAGGTGTGGTCTCACTAGGGCCCTGTACAACTGCAGAAGGACCTCTTTGCTCCTATACTCAACTCCTCTTGTTATAAAGGCCAACATGCCATTCGCTTTCTTCGCTGCCTGCTGTACTTGCATGCTTACTTTCATTGACTGATGAACAACGACCCCCAGATCCCGTTGTACTTCCCCTTTTCCCAACTTGACGCCATTTAGATAGACACATCTTACATTTCCTTATCTCGGTGTGTTCCTCTATCCTCTGACTCTCAGTCTGAAGAGGCTCTCGACCTGAAACCCATTCCTTCTCTCCAGAGATGCTGCCTGACCCGCTGAGTTACTCCAGCATTTTGTGTCTACCTTCGATTTAGACCAGCACCTGCAGTTGTTTCGGGTCGAGAACCTTCTTCAGACTGAGTCAGGGGAGAGGGAGACAGAGAGATAAGGAAGTATAAGGTGTGAAAACGAGATCAAAGGGGATTCAGTTAAAGAAAGTTCAGTTCAAACAAAAAGGAACAGCAATGGCAGGTATTTCTAGGAATAATACAGAAGGTGCAGGATCAGTTCATTCCTAGGAGGAAGAAAGATTCCAAGGGGAGTAAGTGGTGACCGTGGCTGACAAGGGACGTCAGGGACAGTATAAAAATAAAAGAGAAGTACAACGTAGCAAAGATGAGCGGGAAGCAAGAGGATTGGGTAATGTTTAAAGAGCAACAGAAGATAACTAAAAAGGCAATACGGGGAGAAAAGATGAGGTACTAAGGTAAGCTAGCCAGGAATATAAAGGAGGATAGTAAAAGCTTCTTTAGGTATGTGAAGAGGAAAATATTAGTTAAGACCAAAGTTGGACCCTTGAAGATCGAAAGAGGTGAATTTATTATGGGGAACAAGGAAATGGCAGATGAGTTGAACAGATACTTTGGATCAGTCTTCACTAAGGAGGACACAAACAATCTTCCTGATATAGTCATGGCCAGAGGATCTGGGGTGACGGAGGAACTGAAGGAAATCCACATTAGGCAGGAAATGGTGTTGGGTAGACTGATGGGACTGAAGGCTGATAAATCCCCAGGGCCTGATGGTCTGCATCCCAGGGTACTTAAGGAAGTGGCTCAAGAAATCGTGGACGCATTGTGTAAAATCACGAGGGCACAGATAGCATAGACACCCGTCACCTTTTTCGTGAGGTGGAAATGAAAGATTAGAGGGCACATGTTCAAGGTGAGAGAGGGGCAAGGTTTAGCAGCAATGGGAGGGGCAAGTGTTTTTTTCAATGCAATGGCATGTTGGCCTTTATAACAAGAGGAGTTGAGTATAGGAGCAAAGAGGTCCTTCTGCAGTTGTACAGGGCCCTAGTGAGACCACACCTGGAGTATTGTGTACAGTTTTGGTCCCTTAATTTGAGGAAGGACATTCTTGCTATTGAGGGAGTGCAGCGTAGGTTCACCAGGTTAATTCCCGGGATGGCGGGACTGTCATATGCTGAGAAAATGGAGCGGCTGGGCTTGTATACTCTGGAATTTAGAAGGATGAGAGGGAATTTTATTGAAACATATAAGATTATTAAGGATTTGGACACGCTAGAGGCAGGAAACATGTTCCCGATGTTGGGGGAGTCCAGAACCAGGGGCCACACAGTTTAAGAATATGGGGTAAACCATTTAGAACGGAGAAGAGGAAACACTTTTTCACTCAGAGAGTTGGGAGTCTGTGGAATTCTCTGCCTCAGAGGGCGGTGGAGGCTGGTTCTCTGGAAACTTTCAAGAGAGAGTTGGACAATAGACAATAGACAACAGGTGCAGGAGTAGGCCATTCTGCCATTCGAGCCAGCACCGCCATTCAATGTGATCATGGCTGATCATCCACAATCAGTACCCCGTTCCTGCCTTCTCCCCATATCCTCTGACTCTGCTATTGTTAAGAGCCCTATCTAGCTCTCTCTTATAATAGATAGAACTCTTAAAGAGTTAGATAGAGCTCTTAAAGATAGCGGAGTCAGGGGATATGGGGAGAAGGCAGGAACGGGGTACTGATTGGGGATGATCATCCATGATCACATTGAATGGCGGTGTTGGCTCGAAGTGCCGAATGGCCTCCTCCTACACCTATTGTCAGAGAATGGATGTTACGTGGAAGGCACTTCTAGGGGGGTGGTGTTGGAGGCAGATGCGAGGGTGCCTTTTAGAGGTATGTAATGCAGGCATATGGAATGGAGGGATGTGGACCAAGAGGTGATAGCATGGACACAGTGGGCCGAATGGCCTGTTCCTGTGCCGTGTTCTTCAACGTTCTATGATTCTAATCTGGATCGTAGCCTAACCGGGCGTGGAATGTAGGGACTACCTTGATCTCCGAGATCTTCTCCTCCTGTTTCTCCTCGAATTCCTGGAAGTACGTCTTCTTCTGCTTGAAAGAGGTGTGATTGCCTTTCATTTTTTCCTGTAACGGCAGCGAGAAAGATCACAGTTTAACGCGCAAATGGAAGAAAGCCAGATTAGCCAACAGACAATAGACAATAGGTGCAGGAGAAGGCCATTCAGCCCCTCGAGCCAGCACCGCCATTCAATATGATCATGGCTTATCATCCACAATCAGTACCCCGTTCCTGCCTTCTCCCCATATCCCCTGACTCCATTATCTTTAAGAGCCCTATCTAACTCTCTCTTGAAAGCATCCAGAGAACCAGCCTCCACCGCCCTCTGAGGCAGAGAATTCCACAGACTCACAACTCTCTGGGTGAAAAAGTGTTTCCTCGTCTACGTTCTAAATGGCCAACCCCTTATTCTTAAACTGTGTGGCCCCTGGTTCTGGACTCCCCCAATATTGGGAACATGTTTCCTGCCTCTAGTGTGTCCAATCTCTTAATCTATTACTAAATCTCTGTTCTTGACCGTTTTTGGCCCACTGTGCTGCGATTTCGAAGAGAACGCCGCCACCTACGGCCGTCATTTTTGGCCACCTCACTCAGAGCCCCCCTCCGCCTTACGGGTGCAGAGGATTTTTTCCATCGATGACAAATCAGAGAGATATTAATGTTTTTTAAAAAATCACAATTCCCTCTGCTGCCCCTGCTGGAGGGAGGGGGAAGGTCTATAAAACCAGGAAATGGTGTGCCTCACTCAGTCTCTGCAAGATGGATGTAGCCAAGGGTCACGTCTCTCTGAGCTCTGAATAACACTGAACAAATGTCTACACAACTCTGAGTACCCTTAATGTGGTTTGAAAATGAAAATATGGTTTATTTGAGGTAAAAAGGCACTGCCTGCAAATGGTTGCAACTGGTGGCTTGGGTGCTTTGGCTTTAAGGTGAAAGGCACTACTTACTGCAAATGGTGGCTTGGGTGCTTTGGCTTGAAGTTGAAAGGCACTACTTACTGCAAATGGTGGCATGAAGTTGAATGGCACTACTTACTGCAAATGGTGGCATGAAGTTGAATGGCACTACTTACTGCAAATGGTGGCTTGGGTGCTTTGGCTTGAAGTTAAAAGGCAC
>JAWMAR010003798.1:0-68502 GCA_036785375.1 Leucoraja ocellata
TTGTTTGAATCTTCCCTACTCTCAGTGGGAAAAGCTTTTCCACGTCAACTCTGTCTATCCCTCTCATCATTTTAAAAAACCTCTATCAAGTCCCCCCTTAACCTTCTGCCCTCCAAATAATAAAGCCCTAACTTGTTCAACCTTTCTCTGTAACTTAGTTGCTGAAACCCAGACAACATTCTAGTAAATCTCCTCTGTACTCTCTCTATTTTGTTGACATCCTTCCTATAATTAGGCGACCAAAATTGTACACCATACTCCAGAATTGGCCTCACCAATGCCTTGTACAATTTTAACATTACATCCCAACTTCTATACTCAATGCTCTGATTTATAAAGGCCAGCACACCAAAAGCTTTCTTTCCCACCCTATCTACATGAGATTCCACTTTCAGGGAACTGTGCACAGTTATTCCCAGATCCCTCTGTTCACCTACATTCTTCAATTCCCTACCATTTACCATGTACGTCCTATTTTAATTTGTCCTGCCAAGATGTAGCACCTCACACTTATCAGCATTAAACTCCATCTGCCATCTTTCAGCCCACTCTTCCAACTGGCATAAATCTCTCTGTAGACTTTGAAACTCTACTTCATTACCCGCAACTCCACCTATCTTAGTATCATCTGCATACTTACTAATCCAATTTACCACACCATCATCCAGATCATTGATGTACATGACAAACAACAGTGGACCCAACGCAGATCCCTGTGGCACCCCACTCGTCACTGGCCTCCAACCTGACAAACAACCATCCACCATTACTCTCTGGCATCTCCCATTCAGCCACGGTTGAATCCATCTTGCTACTCCACCATTAATACCCACCATTGAACCTTCTTAACCAACCTTCCATGAGGAACCTTGTCAAAGGCCTTACTGAAGTCCATATACACAACATCCACTGCTTTACCCTCATCAATTTCCCGAGTAACATCTTCAAAAAATTCAAGAAGATTAGTTAAACATGACCTTCCAGGCACAAATCCATGTTGACTGTTCGTAATCAGACCCTGTTTATCCAGATGCTTATATATATTATCTCTAAGTATTCGTTCCATTAATCCTCCGGCACT
This sequence comes from Leucoraja ocellata, assembly GCA_036785375.1. NCBI lineage: Eukaryota > Metazoa > Chordata > Chondrichthyes > Rajiformes > Rajidae > Leucoraja > Leucoraja ocellata. The sequence continues at coordinate 1,082 of JAWMAR010003798.1, forward strand.
CCGACGTCAAACTAACAGGTCTATAATTGCTAGGTTTACTCTTAGAACCCTTTTTAAACAATGGAACAACATGCGCAGTACCCCAATCCTCCGGCACTATTCCCGTTTCTAATGGCATTTGACTAATGACATCTGCAGAGCCTTCTTGTCCTTGGCAGAGCAATTCCTCGTCCTCGTCCTCGGATGATGTGCCCTCCTAAAGTCCATGATCAGCTCCTTCGTTTTTTTGATGTTCAAGAGGAGGCTGTTATCCTGGCACCAGAGTGCTAGACCAGCCACCTCCTCCCGGTAGGCCTTCTCGTCATTGTCTGAGATCAGGCCCACCACCACAGTGTCATCAGCAAACTTAATTATTGAGTTGGAACTGAACCTAGCCACACAGTCATGTGTGTACAATAGAGGGCTGAGGACGCAACCCTGGGGCGATCCTGTGCTCATGGTGAGGGACTTCGATGTATTCCCTCCCATCTTGACTACCTGTGGCCTGGCGGTGAGAAAGTCCAGGACCCAGGCACACAGGGAGGTGTTGAGCCCCAATTCCATTAGCTTCCCGACCAGTCTGGTGGGGACTATCGTGTTGAAGGCTGAACTGTAGTCTATGAACAGCATCCTCAATTGATTATGTCACTGTCAATTGATTATGCATTGTCTTTCTGCTGACTGCTTAGCACGCAACAAAAGCGTTTCACTGTACCTCGGTAAACGTGATGATAAATTACATGTAACTGCTCGAGGGGCGGGAATGAAGAGGTGTCCGAAAGCACGTGGCTGGAATCCCACAGTAGAGGCCATCCCGCCATTCAACAAACGCATTTCCCTTGTCGGCGGGTTTAATAACGATGTCCAGATTCTTGTTGAGAGACAGTACGGGTATGTGTGGTGCGACGGGTGAGATCAACGTGGGTCAGAATAGTAGAGAATTCAAAACGATTGATGTTGCGACGGCAGTTCGAAGTAACATAGTCCAGTGCGTTGAAGGCCAGCAGATTGAGGCCAAGTGGCGGGGAAATGCGTAAATGCTGGAAGGCAAAAACCGCTTCCCATAGAAAATATGAGATGACGGGGAAGCGGAAGAAGTGTTCGATATTATGGTGGAGCTACGGGTTGGGGTAGGGAGTGGGGGCTTTCATTGACATGTTGGTGCAGGGGTATGATGATAACGATTCTGTTGAGAACCGACACATTACTGCATCCTAAAGAGGGGGGCTAGGGTAGATGGTGAAAACCCTAGATCGTTTCGCTGAATGGTTAACACGCAACATAAAAAGCTTTTCACTGTCCCTCAGTACACGTGACAATAAACTAAACTATAATATTAACAATGATCCCTTTATTGTCACGTGTACCAAGGAACAGTGAAATTCTTTTTTGGCATACAGGTCAATAAGATTATTGCCAAAGGGAAGTGCAACTTAATTAAGATTAATAATTTTACATAGCACTATTCAACGAGTGTTGTCCATGTGGAGTTTGCACGTTTTCCCTGAGATCCTGGGGTTTCCTCGGGATGCTCTGGTTTCCTCCCATATCTCAAGACGTGTGGGTTTGCAGGTTAACTGGCCTCTGTAAATTGCTCCTAACATGCAGGGAGTGGATCTGAAAGTGGTATCATATCAAACTAGTGTGAACGGGTGATCAATGGTCAGCATGGACTCTATTGGCTGAAGGGCCTGTTTCCATACTGTATCTTTCGATCAATGCTATCACTATGGAGAGTGCAAGCTGAGGCAGTAGCACAGAGCACAACACAAACTTCCTTCTACATTCACTGGAACTTCTAAGAATCTCATTAAAAAGCAACAACAAATTTGGTTTAAAAATAATTACATTTAATGTAGTTGAGTCAAATGCAGCCCAAAGACAGGACGTACAGAAGCCTGGGGTTCCACACAACCAGGATCAGCTATTTTCCTGCAATCATCAGGTCCTTGAACACTAATCCTACCTATGTTATACTAATGTCTTGTTTTTTTCACAGTTTAGAGATGCAGGGTGGAAACAGGCCTTTCAGCCCACCAACGCCGACCAACAAACTAGTAGACTAGTTCTACCCTACACACAAGGGACAATTTACCAAATCCAATTAACTTACATTATTATTATCCAAGAGAGAGTTAGATGATGTATTCAAGAGAGTGTGGCATCAGCTGATACACAGACCACTTATGGTCGACCCTCGTCAATAGTTATGAAGGCTGTCACGTGACGTCAGGGGCTAAGTGGAATCTCCTTCTACATCACCATTTCTCACCTTGAGATCACCCCAGTCAACAGGTAGCTGAGCTCGAGACAACGCCCTCGCTCAGCTACAGCAGCAATGACAATTATGTTACTGGACCAAACTTACAAGTAACACCTGAATAAAGCAACTGTTTATTCACCACATTAGGTGCCACTACAAGAGAGTTAGATATAGTTCTTAGGGATAACGGAATCAAGGAATATGGGAAGAAAGCAGGTACGGGGTAATGATTTTGGATGATCATCCATGATCATAGTGACCAGACTGATTCCTGGGATGTCGGGACTTTCAAATGAGGAAAGACTGGATAGACTTGGCTTGTACTCGCTACAATTTAGGAGATTGAGGGGGGACCTTATAGTAACTTACAAAATTCTTAAGGGGTTGGAGAGGCTAGATGCAGGAAGATTGTTCCCGATGTTGGGGAAGTCCAGGACAAGGGGTCACAGCTTAAGGATAAGGGGGAAATCCTTTAGGACCGAGATGAGAAAAACATTTTTCACGCAGAGAGTGGTGAATCTCTGGAACTCTCTGCCACAGAAGGTAGTTGAGGCCAGTTCATTGGCTATATTTAAGAGGTAGTTAGATGTGGCCCTTGTGGCTAAAGGGATCAGGGGGTATGGAGAGAAGGCAGGTACGGGATACTGAGTTGGATGATCAGCCATGATCATATTGAATGGCGGTGCAGGTTCAAAGGGCCGAATGGCCTACTCCTGCACCTATTTTGTATATTTCTCTAATTATATAACACGACAATGGTGAGGGCTGTGGGTAAAAGGTAAGAGGGATCCTGGGATGCTCGTGTGGAGTGCAATGAGGAGTTGGTGGGGGCTGAGCGTATGAGACTAGTGTACGGGCGGTGCCATTATTGAGTTTTCCAACTGGAAACCGATGAGGGGTTTAGAAGAATGAGGGGGGCTGCTGCGATGAGTTGCTCCAGTTACTTTTCACGCCGTAAAGACGCAAGTAGTTGACAGGGCAAATGATCTCTATAATACTGTCCCGATGCATCTGCGCTGCTGGTTCAATAGTGGGCATTTAAGTGACTCATTAGGGAATAAATTAAATGGGCGTGCAGAGGGGAAAGGGAATGCAGACATTACCCTGACGCCCGGTATTGACCCGATGGTGCAAATGGTATCTAGGAAAATCAGGTGCAATGATATAATGTAGAAGGCAACGAAATTTAGAAACGGGTTTTCACTTTGAACACATATCACAACAAACACTTTATTGAATTGTATATTAAAATGAATGGACTCTTAATCACCTTTATAAATTCCTCCCTGAATTTTTTCTGGGACACCCCATAAATAAACGTATTGGTGCAGGTACTCAGAGACCTCAGTAAAAATCCAGACTGTTCCGCAATGGTAAATGGGTTGTTGCTATCTGCTGATCCAAGCTCCACGTCGAGGAAGTGTACACTCAAGAGGCACACAAAGTTTACCATCCACAGTAGGATGAAGCTACCGGATATGGCCAGTAATATAATGATGGACTTCCTTCTGCTCTCCACTTCTTGATCCGTGCCGCCCTCGTCCTTCGTTTTTCCTCGGAGACCGCTCCTCACTCTGTTGGCGCGTATGATGTGCCTGATTGTCAGGGCATTGAGGAGTATGATCAGCAAAATTGGTATAAATGGGGATAAAATGAATTCGATGGACAAAAGTGCTGCCCATAACGGTGAGGTATAGAAGTCTGGGGTTATGCTACAGAACCAACCCACATTGTTAATTATTTCTCGTGGTACATAGGCTAAATATATAGGTATATTTGTGGTAATACTTAAGATACATGTCAGCGATATCACTATAGTCGCAGTTCTCTCGGTGCAATATCTTGCTCGTAAATTCTGAGTACATATAGTAACAAATCGATCGAAGGTGAAGGTCACCGTTAACCAGACAGAGCAATCGAAGCAAATGTAATCACAGACAATAACTAGCTTACAAATTTGAGTCATGTTGATGAATGAATAACGAAAATAGCCATCTGAAATCTCGGAGAGAATTACCTCGAAGATCAGAACCATTAAATCAGCTACGGCCATGGATGCCAGATAGCGGGAGATACATTTAGAGAGTCCACACTTTCCCCGGGAGAGAATTACGATTGCCATCAGGTTAGCTGTAGGAAAGACGAAATTAAAATCACCAACATTCACTATCCCAGAAGAACATCGGTTTGACAGTTCTGCGAAAGTAAATGGAGTATATCAGAAAGTCACCTACCCGTTGTACTCGTGTCGCCCACACATCTCTGATTCTGAAAAGGACATCTGAAAGATGGACTTCGCAAAGCAATAGTAAATAAAATGCAGTGGCCAAGGCCATGGCTGGATTTACAGAATCGCGGCCTATCGCAGAACAATTATTAAGAGGTCTGGCGGGTATAGTAGATATATATTAATCGTGAATTCCATTCGCCTGACCACAGAGGAATGTGGAGAGTAAATAATATTAGCCGATTTTCCCATCGCACTCCAGCGCCAAACCTTATGCTATAACCTTCCGTCTGCAGGCAGAATGCAGCCTCAACTTAAAAACAAGAAGAGTTTGATGTTTACCGCAGTTGACAAATATTGCATGTAACCATAAATCGCATCGGGATGTCCGTGGCCAGACTCGCATTGCTCACTTGCGGTTGCAGATTGATGTCGAGATGCACATATGATTGCAAATACTGCATCCAATCCACGCCTCTGCTAAACTATATTTTCTAACGCGCTTGCGTTATAAAGCGTCCCATTTTGTTCACCCCTTTCCCTCTAGGCAAATTGACAGCAGGCGCATTGCTGCCTGTCAGCTAAACAACATAGGATCGATACTGGTCACTAATGCTGTTTGCACCTTCTCCCTGCGCTGAGGTAGGTTCAACTCCCTGGGTCATAGCTTGATGGATTGATTCATGCAGCATGGTAAAAGGTCCCCGGCACACCGAGTCGTTCAGATCATATGTCACCCGTTCACACTGGTTCTACGTTATCCAACAGCCACTCCCTGCACACTGGAAGCAAATTACAGAATGCATTCACCTACAAACCAGCAGGTTTGTGAGCGGAATCTAGAGCGCACGGACCTTTGGGATGTGGAAGGATCCAGAGCTGACGGTTGAATCAACGCAATCAGCCGAGATCACGTGCAAATTCCACACAGGATCCCATGTCAGGATCAACCCTGGTCTCTGGCGCTGTAAGGCAGCAGTTCTCAGAGCTCCGCTTATGTGCGGCACAGTTCTCCGTTGACCATCTACCTGGATTACCCCGCTGGCTGGTAGGTTACCTGTCCAAATACGTTGTCGCTAGTGCATCGGCTCATGGCATAAACTTTGGGCAAATTGAGAGGAGCAAGTCAACGGAAAATCAGCCGATTGCAGTTGCTCGTGACACAAATCAGATTGACCGAACTTGCCGCCCTCCATATCATCGGGGCAATATTCACTGCATTCGCTATCAGTCCATTTCGATTTGGCGATGAAGAATAATTACAGTCCTGTTTTTTTTCACAGCGCTAATCGTGTCAAAAACATCCGCACCAGCTACATATTGGTATCGGACATGTGTGGGTATCTGTTAATTTAGTGTGCGACGGACGGAACCAGTAAATATGAGCCGCACAATGCTGGATCAGTAACTCAAGAATAATTAATAGCACAGACGTTTTCAACACTAAAGGCGAGAGAGCGAAACATTGGTACAGAATAGTAAAGGACTTACCAGGAATACCAATGATGACAAGGATAGGGTAGAAAATGTTCTCTACCTGGTTGATTACCGGCAGTTCCATGCCCAGATGTAAGCGACGTTTCCTGCCAGTGGTCTGACTGGTCGCTTGCTTTTAAAGTTAGCTGCATATTCTCCAGATTAATATTATGACTTCTAATCAAGGCAAGTTAATTGGGATTAGTGTCAGTCCGTTAAACAAACAAAGTGAACCTCATCACGTTAGCTGCTGCTAAGTATGTTATTGCGCAATAACTGCCAGTATTGTTCTATAAAATAGATATTATATTACTCTATTACACAAAACAGGGAGAATTATTTGTAAGAACATATATTTGTTAATCCACTCGCTTTCTTTGTTTCCAGCGGCAAAGTGATGTTGAATTATCCACGCATATCCACGCGCCTTTCTAGAAGCCTCTTGCACGACACTCTCAAATCTGCTTTCACCACCATCCCTGGCAGCACCATTTCAGGCACTCGCCACTAACTGCAAAACCTCCTGACCGCGCTTCTGCTTTAAACGCTGACCCTCTCAATTTAAACATATGCCCTCTAGTCCATCCCAGCAAGGACAAGTTTCTGACAATTTACCACATCTCTGCTTCCCACAATTGTGTTTATTTATATCACGTCTCTCTTTATCCTTCAACATTCCAGACAAAGCGATCACAGTTTGTCCCACTTCTCCTTGTAACAAATACAGTCCAATCGAGGCAAAATTCCAGTAAAACACCTCTGCATCCATTCCAACGCCTGCACGTTATTGCTGTAACTGCGCCCAGAACGGCACACAGCCCTCCAAATGAGGCCTAACCAAACTGTTGGAGAACAACATCGTGACTTCGTGACCTTTGTAATCAAAGCCCGCCCAATGTAGGCAAGCATTCCACGTCTCCGGAACCATGCTTTCTGCTTATGATGCCACTTTTAGGGAGCTACGCATCTGGACACGAACTTCATTCTTTACAAGTTACGTCTTTATTCTTTGGAGCGCAGAAGGTTAAGGGGGGACTGGATAGAGGTCTTTAAAATGATGAGAGGGATAGACAGAGTTGACGTGGATAAGCTTTTCCCACTGAGAGTAGGGAAGATTCAAACAAGAGGACATGACTTCAGAATTAAGGGACAGAAGTTTAGGGGTAACATGAGGGGGAACCTCTTTACTCAGTGAGTGGTAGCTGTGTGGAATGAGCTTCCAGTGGAAGTGGTGGAGGCAGGTTCGATTTTATAATTTAAAAATAAATTGGATAGTTATATGGACGGGAAAGTAATGGAGGGTTATGGTCTGAGTGCAGGTAGATGGGACTAGGGGAGAATACGGCTTCGGCGCGGACTAGAAGGGCCGAGATGGCCTGTTTTCGTGCTGTAATTGTTATATGGTTATATGGTTATATCAGTGCTGTAAAGAGTCCTGCCGTCAACCCTATAGTTTCGCCATACATTGACCTCGCAAAAGGCAACACCTCCTAGCTACCGACATTGAAATCCATCTGCCACTTGCCCGTATATTTCTGCAGCTGCCCTACATCCACTGTGTAGTTTGACGACTTTCCTCCCATCTCGCAACTTAAGCAATATCGGCTTTGGCTGCATATATAAGTAAAACTATCAACGTCTACATCTATCTCAATGCCACCAGATGGAAGAGATAGTTATTGACCAGGACCACCATGCCCGATCAGCTTCAGTGATGTGGAGGTTCGAATGTTTGTGTGTTTCAATGTGCTTGTCGTTAATATAGAGTATGGTCTGTGTGGTCCAGACACAATGATGGGACAGCTAAGAAGACACACTGAAGTCTACGTCCTTCAGAGACTGAAAACAATTGGTATGTCTCTGGTGACTCTTCCAAGCTTCTGCAGATGCACCAAAATAAGCAATCTGCTCTTTCGCCTCCTTCAAAAACCTTGGAAAGAAACCATTAGGTCCAGCCACTCGCTTCAACCTGACATTCGCCTCTTTTTTTCCTTGTCAGATGTACAATCTCCTTGGTTATCCACGACTGCCTTTCGACCCATGAGAAGGTGCTTGAAAAACTGAAAAGGCTGAGGCTCGTTAAGTCACCTGGACCGGGTGGACTGCACCCCATGGTTCTGAAGTAGGGGGCCTCATGGACTGTGGAGGCAATATTTGTTATATTTCAAGAATCACGAGTTGGTATTGGTTCCCGGAGATTGGTCAATTGCGGATGTCACCCCGCTGTACATAAATAGAGCAAAACAGAAGAGCGGAAACTATAGACAGGTTAGCCTGACTTCGGTGGTTGCTAAGATTTTAGTGTCAATTATAAAGGAAGATGTTATCCAGCAATTGGACGTTCACGATAAAAGAGGCCGACGTCAGCATGGTTTTGTGAAGGGATGAACTTGTCTGACTAATCTGCTGGTGTTCTTTGAGAGAGTTAAAAGCAGGACAGACAGATGGGAGACGGTAGATGTTGTTTTCCTAGAATTTCAGAAGCGCTTCGTTGAGGTGCCGCACGTCAGGCTGCTCGGGAGTGTCCATGTTATTAATGGGAAGATGCCAGCATGGATAGCGGGTTGTCTGTGTGGCAAAGAGTTGCAATAAAATACGCCTTTTCAGGTGGGCTGACAGTGACTGGTGAAGTTCCGCAAGAGTCGGTGCTGGGGCCACTTCTCTTCACTTTGTATATTAATGATTTGGATAAGGGGATTGAAGGCTTTGACGCCAAGTTTGCAGATTATGCTGATATAAGTGCAGGGTCAGTCAGTGGAGAAGAAGCAAGGACTCTGCAGAAGGATTTGAACAGGTTAGGAGAATGGACAGAGAAGTGGCAGATGAAATTTAGTATAGCAAAGATGCGGAGTCATGCATTTTGATAACAATAATAAAGAACTCACAAACCGTTAATTTGCATGGTATTAAGGAAGACAAATTCAATGCTGGCATTTATATCAAGCGTACTGGAAAACAAATACTGAGATGTGATGCTGAGGCCCGATAAGGCGTTGGTCAGGCAGTATTTGGAGTCCTGTGAGCAGGTTTGGGCCACATATCCCGGCTCTGGAGAGGGTCCAGATAAGGTATACCAAAATTATTCCAGTAATGTGTGGGTTAGCACACGGTGAGCGTTTGACAACACTGGGTCACCACTCGTTGGAGTTTAGAATGTTGAGCGGGGACGTCATTGAAACTTACTGAATAATGAAAGGCACAGAAAGGTTGTTTCCACTGCTGCGAGAGTCTAGGACCAGAGGTCATCGCCTCATAATTAAAGGGCTCTCTGGTAGAAAGGAGATAAGGAGGAACTTCTTTAGTCAGAAGGTAGTTAATCTGTGGAATTCAGTGCCACAGGGAGATGTGGAGGTCGTCAGTGGATATTTTAAAGGCAGAGATAGACAATGTCTTGATTAGAACGGGTATCAAGGGTTATAGACAGAAGGCCGAAAATGTGATTGAGCGGCAGAGATTAGCCACGATTAGGCAGAGTAGATTCAATTGGCCATGGCCTAATTCTACTTCAATAATTGTAAATGCAACACATCCCAGTTACTGGGATTGAAATCCACCCCCCATTTTCCCTTTCCTCGCCATGCATTTACTAAGGAGAAGATAATAGGAAAACTGAAATGTCCGAGGGTGGATAAGTCACCTATACAGGTTGGACTGCACCCCAGTGTTCTGAACTAGATGGCCTCAGGGATCGTGGAGGCATGTTTTGAGAAATTTCAAGAATCCCTTGAGTTAGGAGTGGTTCCTGAAGATTGGTAAATTGCGAATATCACCCCGCTGTACACAAAGGGAGCAAAGCAGAGGAACGGAAACTATAGGTGGACAAAAATGCTGGAGAAACTCAGCGGGTGCAGCAGCATCTATGGAGCGAAGGAAATAAGCAACTTTTCTTGCCGAAACCCTTCTTCAGCCTATTTACATAGATGTTGCTGCACTCGTTCAGTTTCTCCAGTACTTTTGTCTACCTTCATGGAAACATCGAAACATAGAAAATAGGTGCAGGAGTAGGCCATTCGGCCCTTCGAGCCTGCACCGCCATTCAATCTGATCATGGCTGATCATCCAACTCAGTATCCTGTACCTGCCTTCTCTCCATACCCCATGATACCTTTAGCCACAAGGGCCACATCCAACTTAAATATAACCAATGAACTGGCCTCAACTACCTTCTGTGGCAGAGAATTCCAGACATTCACCACTCTCTGTGTGAAAAATGTTTCTCTCATCTTGGTCCTAAAAGATTTCCCTCTTATCCTTAAACTGTGACCCCTTGTTCTTGGCTTCCCCAACAGCGGGAACAATCTTCCTGCATCCAGCCCCTTAAGAATTTTGCACGTTTCAATAAGACCCCCCCTCAATATTCTAAATTCCAGCGAGTACAAGCCGAGTCTATCCATTCTTTCTTCATATGAAAGTCCTGCCATCCCAGGAATTAGTCTGGTGAACCTTCGCTGTACTCCCTCTATGGCAAGAATGTATTTCCTCAGATTAGGAGACCAAAACTGTACGCAATACTCCAGGTTTGGTTTTACCAAGACCCTATACAACTGCAGTAGAACCTCCCTCCTCCTATACTCAAATGATTTTGCTATGAATGCTAAAATACCATTCACTTTCTTCACTGCCTGCTGCACCTGCATACACACTTTCAATGACTGGTGTACCATGGCACCCAGGTCTCGTTGCATCACCCCTTTTCCTAATCGGCCAGATTATTGTCTACTTTCCTGTTTTTGCCACCAAAGTGGATAACCGCACATTTATCCACATTATACTGCATCTCCCATGCATTTTCGCACTCACCAAGCCTATCCAAGTCACCTTGTATCCTCCTTGCATCCTCCTAACAGCTAACACTGCCCCCCACCTTCGTGTCATCCGCAAACTTGGAGATGTTGCATTCAATTCCCTCGTCCAAATCATTAATATACATTGTAAATAGCTGGGGTCCCGCACTGAACCATGCGATACCCCACAAGTCACTGCTTGCCATTCTGAAAAGGACCCGTTTACTCCTACACCTTGCTTCCTGTCTGCCAGCCAGTTCTCTATCCACATCAATACTGAACCCCCATTACCGTGTGCTTTAAATTTGTATACTAATCACTTTTGTAGAACCTTGGCGAAAGCCTTCTGAAAGTCCAGATATAACATCCACTGGTTCTCCCTTATACATTATATTAGATACATCCTCGAAAAATTATATAACATTCGTCAGACACGATTTACCTTTCATAAATCCATGCTGACTTTGTCCAATGATTTCACCACTTTCCAAATCTGCTGCTATCCCATGTTTAATGACTGACTCTAGCAGTTACCCCACTACCGATGTTAGACTAACTGGTCTGTAATTCCCTGTTTTCTCTCTCCCTCCCTTTTTAAAAAGTGGGGTTACTCCAATCCACAGGAACTACTCCAGAATCTAAAGAGTTTTGAAAAATTATTACTAATGCATTCACTATTTCTGGGGCTACTTTCTTAAGTATCCTGGGATGCAGCCTATCTGGCCCTGGGAATTTATCGGCCTTTAATCCATTCAATTTACCTAACACCATTCCCGGCTAACGTGGATGTCACTCAGTTCTTCGTCTCATTTGACCCCAGGTCTCCTGCTATTTAGAGGCTCCCCGGGAGAGGCCCGGGGAGCCGTTGGTGCGAGGAGGACTTACCTGGAGCTGTGAGTATAAAAACAGCGCGGGGTTTGCTTCTACAGAGGCCCGGGGAGCCGTTGGTGAGAGGAGGACTTACCTGGAGCTGTGAGTATAAAAACAGCGGGGGGTTTGCTTCTACAGAGGGCCGGGGAGCCGTTGGTGAGAGGAGGAGTTACCTGGAGCTGTGAGTTACCCAAATCTGCAACGTTCCATCTCAATTCCAGAGAAGGATTCTGATTCTGGTGGAAGCCTCTGATTGGTGGAAGAGGACCAGCGGAAGCAGCTGATTGGCTTGTATTGTATTTGTATTGTAATTGTAAGGCTTTATTGTATTTGGATAATGGGGACAATGAAGGCCAGGGCAGTTTACTGTTCTGGATGTCAGATGTGGGAGGTCATGGAGTCGGAGTGCCCTCCAGACGTCCACATCTGCGCAAGGTGTGTCGAGATGGGGCTCCTAAGGGACCGTGTCAGGAACCTGGAACAGCAACTCGATGACCTCTGTCTGCTCAGGGAGAGCGAGGAGGTCATAGAAAGGAGTTACAGGGAGGTGGTCACTCCAACACCGCGGGAGACAGAAAACTGGGTCACAGTTAGGAAGGGCAACGGGCAGAGGCAGGGACTGGTGAATACCCCGGTGGCTGTACACCTGGAAAATAAGTACTCATGCTTGAGTAAGGGTGGGGGAGACAGCCTACCTGGGGGCAGCAACAGCGGCCGGGTCTCTGGGACAAAGACCGGTCCGGTTGCTCATAAGGGTAAGGAAAAGAAGGGGAGTGCAATTGTAATAGGGGACTCTATAGTCAGGGGGTCGGATAGGCGATTCTGTGGACGCAGACAGGAGTCCCGGATGGTAGTTTGCCTCCCTGGTGCCAGGGTCAGGGATGTGTCTGAACGTGTCCAAAAAATCCTGAAATGGGAGGGAGAGGAGCCTGAGGTTGTGGTGCATATAGGTACCAACGATATAGGTAAAAAAAGAGAAGAGGTCCTGCGACAGTGAGAGTAGGAAGGGAGGGAGGTGGAGGATAAATGCGTGGATGAGGGACTGGTGCAGTGGGTATGGATTCAAGTTTCTGGATCATTGGGATATATGAGTCTGTGTATTTGTGTGATTTAGTGTGATTTAGTGTGTGTGTGTGTGTGTGTGTGTGTGTGTGTGTGTGTGTGTGTGTGTGTGTGTGTGTGTGTGTGTGTGTGTGTGTGTGTGTGTGTGTGTGTGTGTGTGTGTGTGTGTGTGTGTGTGTGTGTGTGTGTGTGTGTGTGTGTACGTGTGTGTGTGAGAAATAATATAGTATTTCGTAGTTCAGAGCTTATTTGTTAAGTTTATTAGCGTGATGGCTGTCAGGAAGAAGCTGTTCCTCAACGTAGATGTTACCGTTTTCAGTTTACAAAAGTCGGACGTGACTCCAGAAGTTGGGCATCAGTCAGTCCACAAGCTGTGAGAGTCAGTCAGTCTAAAGGGCATGAGTTAATCCCAAGGCGGTGAGTGAGTACACAGGTCATGAGTAAATCGCTCACTGCCCCTTCTCCTCCACTGACATCACCCACCTCAAGATGCTGCCCACCGCATGGCTATAGGATGCACCCCCCACCTGAAGCCGTCCACATCCCCTGCATGAGCCCCCCCCCCATTTCTCATCAGCTCACGAGAACCCCCCACTTGAAGTTGCACCCCTTCCTTGGCTGCACGATGTTTACCACCCCCTACCCCACCCTCACAGCCCAACCTCAAAAAAATGTTTTGCACAAAATCTTCAGTGTTCATTAACAACTGAAATTGTCTTTAGGCTGCTTTTTCAACATCATGTCAGGAAATGTTAGAGGTCAAGGTGGCTATTGCTGTAGTATCCTCTAGGATAGCAGCTACATTTCAGCCTGGTGAAAGAACGACACATTCTCGATTCAAGATACCCATCCAAGTGGCCGAGGATACATTGTGCAACATCGAGAAGAACTCTAAGACGGCACATTTCACGAGGCGAGTGAAAGTCATTGTTTGGGATGAATGTCCAATGATTAGGAGAGAATGCCTTGAAGTTGTGTACAGAACTCTTCCAGATGTCTTCAGCAACGCTAAGCAGTTTGGTGCCCCCCTGCCAGTACAGGCCTCAGTGACTGAGCTGCCTGCCCTCAGTGACTGAGCTGCCAGCCCAAAAATCCATTCCGCCCACAAACTCCATACTAGCCCTCTGGAAACCAGTACCTTTGGCCCAACATACTAGCTCAACAGAAATATGGAAATAGCAAAAGTTTCCTGAAGGATGGAACCGCCCAAGAATGTTGTCATTAATAGCGTGCTTCGTTGAATGATGACTTCTGAGATAGATTCTCAGATTTTCCTTCTTAAAATTCTTTCTGTATATTAAAATTGTGTCTTTTTATCAACAGGAAATAGTCATCAGGAGGCAGTGAGCAAAGCACGCAACAAGATGCAACAAAACACAACAAGTAAAAACTTAATAAATTACATCTTTAAAATTTAAATTGTTCTTATATTTTAAGGGTCATTCACATTTGATGCTTTAATAACACGTTTGCACTTTTAATGCTCTGTGTTCTTCATCACAATAGAACCTAATAGGCAGGAATGGCTGTTCTGTGGGAGAGCCACTAAGAGTGCATGGGGGGGGGGGGAGGTTGTTTGGAGACGCACTGAATGTGTGGGTGGGAGGGGAATGGCAAGGAGCAGAGTGGGGCGGGTGAGGGTGAAGGTGGGTGGGATGACTGAGTGAACTGCTAGCGCACCAGGCGTGAGTGACTGCACTGCCAGCCCACGAGCCGTGAGTTGGTGAACTGCCAGCCCAATAATCCATTAAGTCCACACTCTCCCCCTTCTCTGTCTTACAGTCTGTCACCTGTTTTGGGCACAATTTCTGGCAGTTTCTCAGCCGCTAGCCTGCCAGGTCCGAGTGATTGTCCTGCCAGGCCTCAGTGATTGAGCTGCCAGCCCAAAAATCCATTTGGCCCACAAACTCCATACTAGCCCTCTGGAAATCAGTACCATCTGCCCACAACACTCATACTAGCGCAACAGAGAGCCCTTCTACCACTGGACAGCAATATTGGAATTGCTGCAGAGATGGAATATTATGTTGGTTGTCCAGCCCTCCCGTGTGATGCTGGGACCCAACGGGTCCCACTTAGTCTAGTCCTTCCTATAATTCGGCGACCAAAATTGTACACCACACTCCAGAATTGGTCTCACCAATGCCTTGTACAATTTCAACATTTCATCCCAACTTCTATACTCAATGCTCTGATTTATAAAGACCAGCACACCAAATTGCCTTTGCCACCCTATCTACATGAGATGCCACCTTCAGGGAACTATGCACAGTTGTTCCTAGATTCCTCTGTTCAACTGCATTCCCCAATTCGCTACAATTTACCATGCACGTCCTATTTTGATTTGTCCTGCCAAGATGTAGCACCTCACAGTTATCAGCATTACACTCCATCTGCCTTCTTTCAGCCCATTCTTCCAAATGGCCTAAATCTCTCTGTAGAATTTGGAACTCTACTTCATTATCCACAGCACCACCTATCTTAGTATCATCTGCATACGTACTCATCCAATTTACCACACCTTCATCCAGACTTTCACATGAAGAAAGACTGGATAGACTCGGCTTCTACTCGCTAGAATTTAGAAGATTGAGGGGGATCTTATAGACACTTACAAAATTCTTAAGCGGTTGGACAGGCTAGATGCAGGAAGATTGTTCCTGATGTTGGGGGAAGTCCAGAACAAGGGGTCTCAGTTTAAGGATAAGGGGGGAAATCTTTTAGGACCGAGATGAGAAAAACATTTTTCACACAGAGAGTGGTGAATCTCCGGAATTCTCTGTGAGAAGGTAGTTGAGGCCAGTTAATTGGGTATATTTAAGAGTGAGTCTTGGTTGTTGGTTTCTTGGTCCTCCGAAATATTCCAAATGGAATTTAAACTGGATGTGGTGAAGGGAGGGCTTAAGCCAGAAATGGTTATTGGGAAGAAAGAGCTACTTTAAATTTAGTTGCATCTGGTTGGGTAACTATAGTTGGATGGAGATTATTCCATGCTTTAATTGTGCAGGGTAAGAACGAATTGCTGTATACATCTGTCTTTGTAGCTGGGATGACAAATTGGATCGAATGCCCTCGTCTGCTCCTAATTGGTTTGGTTTGGTGTAGGTCTTGTAGTCTATGCCGAGCTGACAATTTAAAATGTTGTAAAAACAGGTCAAACGGTGAGTTTCGCGAGTGTCTTGGAGAGGGTTCAACCCCAGAGAATTCAGAAGTTTGGTGATACTCGCTTCCTTCTCATAGGTGTTAATAACAAATCGTGCTAACTGTCTTTGGACACGTTCGATGGAAGAATTTTTTTAATTTGTGTATGGGTCCCATGCTGCAACTGGGTAGTCCAAATGAGGTCTAACGAGGGTGAAGTATAGCTTCTCCTTGACAGAAGTTGAACAATTATGAAAGTTGCGCCTCATAAAGATTAGGACACCTGTTGCTTTCACCGTTGCACGATTAGTCTGACCATTCCAACGCAGATCATTCTGCAATTTGATGCCAAGATACTTGGTTTGCTTGGATTATTCAAGGGTGGTACCAAGAGTTAGATGTGGCCCTTGTGGCTAAATGGAACAGGGGGTGTGGGGAGAAGGCATGAACAGGATACTGGATTGGATGACCAGCCATGATCATATTGAATGACGTTGCAGGCTCGAAGAGCCGAATGGCCTACTTCTGTACCTATTTCCTACGTTTCTATGTTTCTATGTGCGTTGCGACGGGTGAGATCAGCGTGGGTCAGGGAAGTAGAGATTTCAAAACGGTTGATGTCGCTACGGCAGTTCGAAGTAACATAGTCCAGTGGGATGGAGGCCGGCAGAATGAGGCCAAATGGAGGGGGAATTTTTAATTATTGGAAGGCAAACCCCTTCCCATAGAAAAGATCAGTTGACGGGGAAGCGGAAGATGTGCTCGACATTATGGCGGAGCTATGGGTTGGGAATTGGGGTGGGGAGTGGGGGCTTTCATTGATAAGTAGCTGCAGGGGGTTTAAGGCATAGATAGATAGATTATCGATTAGTACGGGTATCAATTGTTATGGGGAGAATACAGAAAAATGGGATTGGGAGGGAATGCTATGTCAGCCATAATGGAACGACGTAGTGGACCTGATGGGCAGAATGGCCGAATTCAGCTCCTAGCACTTATGAACTGCTGATCTGATGAACGCGAAGTTGTTGGGGCCGGCAGCATGGAGCCCTCTGCATGGAACAGGGCCTGGAACCGATGTGACCCGACAGATCCGGCCCGCTAGTGCCCGGTTGTGAGGGAAGGAACGGTGGAGTCAATGGCACCGGCCCGCCGGCGGACGGAGTGTGATGGTCAGGACGACAGTGGCGTGGTCAGGCACAGTGTGGGTCCGACGGGGGAAGCTGTGAGGGTAGGTGGAAATTCCCCGTCAGTAGGTTCGGCCTGGGAGTGGCCGAGGGGGTAGTGGTGTCTGACGCCAGCTGCAACTTCGACGGTGAGGGCCTCAGAGTGTGTTTAGTTCTACGTAGTCCACTTTCTAGTCCAATCCCTACAAAATATGGACAATTTACAGACGCCCATAAATCGACAAAACCCACACAACTTCATAATGTGGGCGGGAACCACTGAGCAAATACACAACATATCAGGAATAATTTGTAAATTCTACAACGACTGCACAAAAGCTCAGAATCGAACCGGGATATTTCGCGTTGCGAGACAGCAACCGTACCAACTTTCTTGGGCTGAAACTGGCACCTTTTTCACTGCATGCAGATTGTAATTCAATATATAGATTGCTGAAATTCATCTTGTTGAGCATCGGATCTACTGCTCGCAAATACTGTTCGTAATATGCTCACCGCAGCTGCACACAGTACATTACTGTATGTGAAGAATTCTCCCGACAAGAAACGTCACCTCTCTATGGATACGGAGCAACTAATCGCAGCAGAGAGCTTCCCGGGAGAACATGGATGGGCGACCCTTAGTCTGCAAAAGGGTTTATTTCGCCCTTGCATGTTCTCCAACAATGCGGCCTCATCCGCTGATTTACGTCATCGTTTTGTATCGCCATTCATTATAAACCAGCACCAGCAGTTCCTTGTTATTGCGTCGCCCATCTGTGTCCCCGACCTGCTGCCTGACCTGCTGTGTTACTTCAACACGTTGTGTCTTTGTATCTACGGGTCGTTGTGTTAAAGTACAGTAATTTACCCGTTGCTAAAATAGATTTATATCCAATTCTAGTACGATATCTGTGTTCATAATGTCACAGCTGTACAGTAAAAGTGTTCTAGGTAACACGCAAAGCCCTACTTGTCGATGAACGACATCTGCCTGTAGATGATGCACCTACAGACTCCTCATTTCCGATCCTGTTCACTGATGCTGTGTGGATTTCCCATGTTCTCCCTGCCACCACGGGGAATTCCCTCGGGGACTCCAGTTACTTTCCACGCCCCAAAGACGCAAGTCGTTGACAGGGCAAATGGCCTCTATAACATTACCCTGATTCATCTGGGCTGCTGATTCAATGGTGGGCAATTGAGTGGCTCATAAGGGATACATTAAATGGGCGTGCGGAGAGGAAATGGAACGCAGACATTATCCTGATGCCCGGTATTGACCCGATGGTACAAATGGTATCTCGGAAAGTCAGGTGCACTGATATCATGTAGAAGGTAACGTAATTTAGAAACGAGTTTTCACTTTGAACACTAATATCACAACAAACACTTTATTGAATTGGAAATAAAAACGAACGGGCTCTTAACCACCGTTTTAATTTTCTCCCTGAATTTTTTCTGGGACACCCCATAAATAAATGTATTGATGCAGGCACTCAGAGACCTCAGCATGTATCCGCACAGTTCCGCAATGGTAAATGGGTCGTTGGTATCTGTTGATGAAAGCTCCACCTTGAGGAAATTTACACTCAAGAAGCAAACAAAGTTTACCATCCACAGTAGGACGAAGCTACCGGATATGGCCAGCAATAGAATGATGGACTTCCTTCTGCTCTCCACCTCTTGATCCGTGCCGCCCTCGTCCTCCCTTTTTCCTCGGAGACCGCTCCTCACCCTGTTGGCGTGTATGATGTGCCTGATTGTCAGGGTATTGAGGAGTATGATAAGCAAAATGGGTAAAAAGGGGGTTAAAATTATTTCGATGAAGAAAAGTGCTGCCCATAACTGTGAGGTGTAGAATTCTGGGGAATGGCTACAGGACCAACCCACGTTGTCAATTATTTCACGAGGTACGTAGACAAAATATATAGGTGCATTTGTGATAATACAGAAGATACATGTCAGCGATATCACTATAGTCGCAGTTCTCTCGGTGCAATATTTTGTTCGTAAATTCTGAGTACATATAGTGACAAATCGATCGAAGGTGAATGTCACCGTTAACCAGACAGAGCAATCGATGCAAATGAAATTAAAGACAATATTGAATTTACAAACTTGAGTTATGTGGAGGAATGAATAACGAAAATAGCCATCTGAAATCTCGGAGAGAATTACCTCGAAGATCAGGACCAATGAATCAGCTACGGCCATGGCTACCAGATAGCGGGAGATACATTTAGAGAGTCCACACTTTCCCCGGGAGAGAATGACGATTGCCATCAGGTTAGCTAAAGGAAAGACGAAATTAAAATCACCAACATTTACTATTCCAGAAGAAGATCAGTTTGACAGTTCTGCGAAGGTAAATGGATTATATCAGACTGTGACCTACCCCTTGTACTCGTGTCGCCCACACGTCTCTGATTCTGAAAAGGTCATCGGAAAGATGGACTTCGCAAACCAATAGTCAGTGCAGTGGCCAAAGCTTCCTGGATTTACAGACTCGCGGCCTATCGCAGAACGATTATTAAAAGGTCTGACGGGTATAGTAGATATATATTAATGGTGAATTCCATTCACCTGACCACAAAGGAGTGTGCAGAGTGAAGAATATTGGCCGATTTACTCATCAGTCCAGCGCCAAACCTTATGCTATAACCTTCCATCTGCAGCGTCAGCATAAAAACAAGAACAGTTTGATGATTTCCGCAGTTGACAAGTATTGCGTTTAAATATAAATCGTATCGAGAAGTTGGGTACACATGTCCGCGGTGAGTCGTGGCCACACTCGCGTTGCTCACCAGCAGATTGATTTCGCGATATACATATGAATGCAAATACTGCATCCAATCCACGCCTCTGCTAAACTATATTTCCCAACGCGCTTGCGTTATAAATGCGTCCTATTTTTTTTGATCGCCCATTTCCCTCGACAAATTGACAGCAGGCGCACTGCTGCCTGATTGCTGAGCGACCTAGGATCGACACTGGTCACTAGTGCTGTTTGCACCTTCTCCCGGCGCTGGCGTAGCTTCAACTCCCTGGGTCAATGTTAGATGGATCGATGGATGCAGCATGGTAACATGTCCCCGGCACACCGGGACGTGCAGATCATCCATCACCCGTTCACACGGGTTCTATGTTATCCAACATTCGCATCCACTCCCTACACACTGGAAGCACATTATATAACCTAGTTCACCAACAAACCAGGACGGGCTGTGAGAGAAATCTACAGCTTCCGGACCTCTGTGACGTGGCAGGAGCCAGAGCCGACAGTTGAATCAACGCAATCAGTGGAAATTCGACACAGGATCCCAGGTCCGGATCAAACCGGCTCTCTTGCGCTGTAAGGCAGCAGTTCTCCGAGCTGCTAATGTGCGGCACGGTTCTCCGTTGTTCCACTTGCGATACACCGCTGGCTGGTATGTTGCCTGTCCACATCATTTGTCGCCAATGCATCGGGTCATGGCAAAACTTGGAATAAATTGAGAAGAGAATGTGAACGGAAAATCAGCCGGTGAATCCGATTGCAGTTGGTCCCTATTGACCGAACTTGCCGCCCTCCCTATCACAGGGGCAGCATTCACTGCATTCACTATCTATCCACTTCCATTTGGAGATGAAGTATAATTACAGTCCAGTATTTTTCACAGCACTAATGGTGTCAGAAACATCCGCACCCGATACAGATTGGTATCGTACATGTGTGGGTATCTTAATTTAGTGTGCGACGGACGGAACCGGTAAATATAAGCCGCACAATGCTGGATCTGTAACTCAAGCAACAATTAATAGCACAGATTGTTTCAACAGTAAAGGCGAGAGAGCGAAACCTGGGTACAGCATAGTAAAGGACTTACCAGGAATACCAATGATGACAAGGATGGGGTAGAAGATGTTCTCTACCTGGTTGATTACCGGCAGTTCCATGTCCAGATATAACCCACGTTTTCTGCCAGTGGTCTGACAGGTCGCTTGCTTTTAAAGTTAGCTGCATATTCTCCAGATAAATCACATGACTTCTAATCAAGGCAAATTTATTGGGATTAGTGTCAGCCCGTTAAACAAACAAAGTTAATATCATCACGTTAGCAACTGCTGGGTATGTTATTGCGCAACAACTGCCAACAGTGTTCTACAAAATATATATTATGTTATTCCACTACAGAAATAGGTAGAATTATTAAGAACATATATTTGTTAGTTTATTCGCATTCTCTGATTCCTGCGTTAATGTAATGTTGAATTATCCACGCATATCCATATGCCGATCTAATAGCTTATTGCACAACACTCTAACATCTACTTTCATCACCGTTCCTGGTAGCTCGTTCCATGCACTCGCCGCTACCTACACAACCTCCTCACCGCGTATCTGCTTTAAATGTTGACCCTCTCAATTTAAACATATGCCCTCTAGTCCATTCCAGCAAAGATGTGTTTCTGACTGTTTACCTCATCCATGCCTCCCCCAATTATGTTTATTTATATCATGCCTCTCTTCCTCCTTCAACATTCCAGCCAAAGAGATCAACGTCTGTCCCTTCTCATTATAACTAATGCAATCCAATCGAGGCAGAATTCCAGTGAAATACCTCTGCATCCACTCCAAAGCATCCACGTTATTACTGTAAGCGGCGCCCAGAACGTGACTTCGTGACCTTTGTAATCAATGCCCGCCCGACGTAGGCAAGCATTCCATACGCCTCCTGAACCATGCTTTCTGCATGCGATGCCACTTTCAGGGAGCTATAGATCTGGACACGAATATCATTCTACGTTTCCGTGTTGTTAAGAGTCTTGCCGTCAACCGTATAGTTTCGCATTACATTGATCGCCCAAATGGGAACACCTCCTAACTACCGATATTGAAATCCATCTGCCAATTGCCCGCATATTTCTGCAGCTGTCCGACATACCACTGTGTTGTTTGACAACTTTCCCCCCTCGCAAATTCAGCAATATTTGCTTTGGCTGCAAACATCAGAAAAACGTATCTACGTCTATATCTATCTCAATGCCTGCAGATGAAAGAGATAGGTATTGGCCAGTACGACCATGCGCCATCAGCTTCAATGATGTGGCGGTTCGAATGTTTGAGAGCTTCAATTTGCTTGGCGTTAATATACAGTATGATCTGCGTGGTGCAGCCACAATGACAGGACAGCTAAGAAGACACACTGAAGTCTACGTCCTTCAGAGACTGAAAACAATCTGTATATCTCTGGTGACTCCTGCAGATGCACCAAAATAAGCAATCTGTTCTTTCTTCTCCTTCAAAACCCCTGGAAAGAACCCATTAGGTCCAGCCACCCACTTCAAACTTACATTCGCTTATTATTTTCCTTGTCAGGTTTACGATCTCCTTGGTCATCCACGATTGAAAAGGTCCTTGGAAAACTGAAAAGGCTGAGGCTCGTTAAATCACCTGGAACGGATGGACTGCACCCCATGGTTCTGTAGTAGGTGGCCTCATGGATTGTGGAGGCAATATTTGTGATATTTCAAGAATCACTTGAGTCAGTAATGATTCCCCAAGATTGGTCAATTGCGGATATCATCCCGCTGTACATAATGGGAGCAAAACAGAAAAGCGGACAGGTTAATATATATAGACAACTAAGGACAGGTTAATGTCATCAGTTGTTGCTAATATTTTAGATTCAATTATAAAGGATGAGGTTACTCAGCAGTTGGATGTTCCCGATAAAAGAAGTCGACGTCAGCATGAGTTTGTGAAGGGATGATCTTGTCTGGCTAATCTGTTGGTGTTCTTTGCGAATGTTAGTAGCAGAACAGACAGAGGGGAGGCGGTAGATGTTGCTTTCCTCGGATTTCAGAAGCGCTTCGATGAGGTGCCGCACGTCAGGCTGCTCGGGAATATATGAGTCCATGTTATTAAGGACGGAGGGTCAGTCAGTGGAGAAGAAGCAAGGACTCTGCTGCAGGACTTGGACAGGTTAGGAAAATGGACAGAGAAGTGGCAGATGAAATCTAGTATAGCAAAGTGCGGAATCATACATTTTGGTAATAATAATAAAGGCGTTGATTATTTTGTAAATGGGGGCATAATCCATAAATCGGTGGAAAGGGACTTGGGGTGCTGGTGCAGGACTCCCAAACAGTTAATTTGCAAGTAGAATCGGTAGCAAGGAAGGCAAATTAAATGCTGCCATTTATATCAAGTGGACTGGAAAACAAATAGAGTGACGTAATACTGAGGTTCGATAAGGCGCTGGTCAGGCAGCATTTGTAGTCCTGTGAGCAGATTTGGGCCACATATCTGAGGAAGGTTGCGCTGGCTCTGGAGAGGGTCAAGATACGTTATGCCAAAATGATTCCAGGAATATATGGGTTAGCACACGATGAGCGTCTGACAACACTGGGTCACCACTCACTGGAGTTTGGAAGGTAGAGGTAGAATGTCATTGAAACTTACAGAATAATGACATGCACAGAAAGGTTGTTTCCACTGCTGCGAGAGTCTAGGACCAGAGTACATCGCCTTAGAATTAAAGGTCTCTCTTTTAAAAAGGAGACGAGGAGGAACTTCTTTAGTCAGAAGGTAGTTTATCTGTGGAATCCTGTGGAGGGCAAGTCAGTGGACATTTTAAAGGAAGTGATAAACAATTTATTGATTGGAACGATCTTCAAAGGTTATAGACAGAAAGCAGAAAAATTGGATTGGGCGGCAGAGATCAGCCACGATTGAATGGCAGAGTAGATTCGATGGGCCGAATTTATAACGTGTGAACTTGTGCCAGCAACACCTCCCAGTTACTGGGATTGAAATCCATCTGCCATTTTCCCGCATATTTCTGCAATTGACCAACATCTCACAGTGCAGTTTCCCTTCTCCAAACGTCAGCAATGTTTGCTTTGCCTGCAAACTTAAAACCAACCTGTTGATGTCTACCTCAATGACAGCAGATGCAACAGATAGATATTGACATCAGTATCAACATGTCCCAGCCGCTTCAATGATGGTTATGTTCGAATGTTTGAGTGCTTCAATCTGTTTGGCGTTAATATTCTGATAGTTCTGTGTGGACCACACACAAGGAATCCACAACTAAGAAGACACACTGAAGTCTCTACGTCCTTCGGAGACTGTGAAACTTCGGTATGTCTCTAGTGACACGTCCAAGCGTGTACAGATGCACCAAAACAAGCAAACTGCATTCTGTTCTCCTTCAATAACCTTGTATAGATCCGAGTAGGTCCTGCCACTCACTTCAACCTGACATACGCTGCATTTTCCCTGGTCATTTTTACAATTTAACAAAGGGAATCCACGATCCCCTTTCCTTGCCATGCGATTGCTAAGGAGAAGGTGCTAGGAGAACTAAATGTGTGAAGGTGGGTGGATAGGTCACCTGTACCGGTTGGACTGCACCCCCAGTGTTTTGAACTAGGTGGCCTCAGGTATTGTGGAGGCATGATTTGAGATATTTCAAGAACCCCTTGAGTTAGTAGTGGTTCCTGAAGATTGGTAAATTGCGAATATCACCCCGCTGTACATACAGGGAGCAAATCAGAGGAACGACAACTATAGACCGGTTAGCCTGACGTCGCCCGGTGGTTGCTAAGATTTTAGAGACAATTACAAAGGATGAGGTTACGCAGTCGTTGGACGTTGACGATAAAAATAGGCCGACGTCAGCCTGCTTTTGTATAGGGAAGATCTTGCTTGACAAATCTGCTGGCGTTTTGATGTAGTTAATAGCAGAATGGGAGGCGGTAGATGTTGTTTACCTGGAATTTCTGAAGATGTTCCGCACGTCAGGATGCGTGCGAAGATAAGCGGGTTGTTAGCGGGTTGGATGTGTGGCAGAAGGCAAACTGTTGGAATAAAAGGCGCTTTTACATGTGGGCTGACAGTGACTAGTGAAGTTCCACACGTGTCGGTGTTGGGACCGCTTCTCTTCACGTTGTATATTAATGATTTGAATAAAGGGATTGGAGGCGTTGTGGGCATGTTTCGAGATGGCGCTATGATATGTGAAGGTTCCGGTAGTATCGAGGAAACAAGAACACTATAGAAGGACTTGGACAGGTTAAGAGGGTGGACAGTGAAGTGGCAGATGAAAGCCATATAGCAAATTGCGGAATGAGAATATAGCATTTTGGTAATAATAATTAAGGCGTAGATTATTTTGTAAATGGATAGCGAATCCGGAAATTGTAGGCGGAAAGCTACTTTGCCAGTGCTCAGGAAACGGTAATTTGCAATTCGAATCGATACTATGGAAAGCAAATTCATTGCTAGCATTTATATCTGGAGGACCTACAAACAAAAACAGAGATGTCATGCTGAGGCTCTATAAGGCGCTGGTTAGGCCGCATTTGGAGTACAGTGAGCAAGGTTGGGCCCCATATCTGTGGTAGGATGTGCTGGCTCTGGAGAGGATCCAGAGAATGTTTACGAAAATGATTCCAGTTATGAATGGGTTAGCAAGTTATCTATTTAGGTAATAAGAATACAGGCGTAGATTGGTTTGTAAATGGAGAGAGAAACCAAAAAACGCAGGTACAAAGGTACTTTGCACATTCACGTTTTGGGTCCTGCACCAGCAGTTCCAAATAGTGAATTTGCAAGTCGGTTCGGTAGTAAGGAAGGCAACATTTATATCAAGACCGGAAAACAAAAACAACGACGTCATGCTGAGGCTTATGTAAAGTGCTGGTCAGGGCGCATTTGGAGTATTGTGAGTAAGGTTACGCCCCATATATGTGGATAGGGTGTGCTGGTTCTGGAGAGGATCCAGAGAATGTTCACAAAAATGATTCCAGGAATGAGTGGGTTAGCACAAGAGCGTTGGCAGAACTGAGCCTCTACCCGATGAAATTTAGGTTGCGGGGACCTCATTGAGACTTACAGAATAATGAAAGGCATAGATAGAGTGGACGTTGAAAAGATGTTTCCACTGGTGGTAGAGTCTAGGACCAGAGGGTATAGCCTCGGAATTTAAGGCGCTCGATTAGAAAGAATGTGAGGAGGAACATCTTTAGTCAGAGGGTAGTTACTCTGTGGAACTCATTACCATAATGAGCTGTGGAGGCCCAGTCTGTGGATATTCTAAAGGTCGAGGTAGACATGTTCTTGATTAGAACCGGTGTCAAGAGCTATGGGAAGAAGGCACGAAAATGGTATTAGGTTGCAGAGATCAGCCATGATTGACGTGTGTGGAAAGCGGGATTCAAACTACAAACACTCAGTAGTCCCTGACTGAATCGAACCCTGGCATCAGGCTGCATCTGAGCCAACAACACTACCAACGTGCCCCCAAATTTCGCCTGGACCTTGGTAAAGAGGGAAATTGGTTGTTTGCGATCACACTGAATGTCAGGACTTTCCTGTGTCTGATAAGGGTCCCGAGCCGAAACGTCACCTATCCATAGATAGACACACATCCAGGGATCACCGTTTAATACTCAAATCCTTTTGCAATGAAAGCTAACATACCATTCGCTTTCCTTACTGCCTGCTGCACCTGCATGCCTACCTTCAATGACTGGTGTACCATGACACCCAGGTCTCGCTGCATCTCCCCCTTTCCCAATCGGCCACAATTTAGATAATAGTCTGCTTTCCTATTTTTGCCACCAAAATGGATAACCTCACATTTATCCACATTATACTGCATCTGCCAAACATTTGCCCACTCACCCAGCCTATCCAAGTCACCCTGCAGTCTCCTAGCATCCTCCTCACAGCTAACACTGCCCCCCAGCTTAGTGTCATCCGCAAACTTGGAGATATTGCCTTCAATTACCTCATCCAGATCATTAATATATATTGTAAATAGCTGGGGTCCCAGTACTGAGCCTTGGGGTACCCCACTAGTCACTGCCTGCCATTGTGAAAAGAACCCGTTTACTCCTACTCTTTGCTTCCTGTTTGCCAGCCAGTTCTCTATCCACATCAATACTGAACCCCCAATGCCTTGTGCTTTAAATTTGTATACTAATCTCTTATGTGGGACCTTGTCGAAAGCCTTCTGGAAGTCCAGATACACCACATCCACTGGTTCTCCCCTATCCACACTACTAGTTACATCCTCGAAAAATTCTATAAGGTTCGTCAGACATGATTTACCTTTCGTAAATCCATGCTGACTTTGTCAGCATGGTGTATTAATTCATTTAATTTCCTTAAACACTAATGTCCAGTTTGCCTCAAAATTCACGAGGACATTCCCTCCCACCATCCCGACTGCCGATAAAATAATTTCAATTTCTTGATTGAAGCATTTTTGGAAACTGCTCAATGTTTAACTTAGTCGGACAGTTTCGCTCATTCACGGTGTCGCAGGCTCAGAGAGTTGGAAATAGCTGTCCATTAATCTATTCACCGCCGACTGGCAGAATGTATGAGCGCATCTCAAATATTCAATAGTGGGTACCGGTCTAATTCTACACTCTATCATTGACTTGCAGGCGACACTATTTCCAGTTGGCCTTTGTATTACACAACTATATATCGAGGTCGCTACCGCAGTAGACACAAAATGCCGGAGTAACTCAGCGGCTGAGGCATCATCTATGAAGAGAAAGAATTGGCGAGACCCTTCTTCAGACAGATGTCAGGGGAGGGGGCTGGACAAAGAAAGAATGTAGGTGGAGACAGTAAGCCCAATGGGAGAACTGGGAAGGGCGAGGTGATAGAAAGAGAAAGCAAGGGCTACCTGAAGTTTGAGAAGTCAATCTTCATACAGTTGGGTGTAAACGACCCAAGCATAATATGAGGCGATGTTCCTCCAATTTGGCTGGGCCTCACTGTGACAATGGAGGAGGCCCAGGACAGAAATGCCTGATTGGGAAAGGGAGGGGAAGTTCATGTGCTGGGCCATCGGCAGATCAGCTTGGTTAAGACGGACTGAGTGGAGGTATTTAGAGAAACGATCGCCGATCCCGCACTTGTTCTGGCCGATGTAGAGCAGTTGACACCTGGAACACCGGATGCAATATATACGGTTGGAGGAGGTGCAGGTGAACCTCTGCATCACCTGGTAAGACTGTTTGGGTCCTAGGATGGAGTAGAGGGGGAAGGTTAAGGGGCAGGTGTTGCATCTCCTGCGGTTGCAGGGGAATTACCAGGGGAGGGGGTGGTTTGGGTGAGAAGGGACGAGTTGACCAAGGAGTTACGGGGGGAACGGTCTCTCCGAAAAGCTAAAAGCGGTGGAGATGGGAAGATGTGGCCAGTAGTGGGATCCCTTTGGAAGTGTCGAACATATTGGAGGATTATATGCTGTATGCGACGGCTGATGGGGTGGAAGGTGAGGACAAGGGCGCTCTGTCATTGTTACGAGTGCGGGGAGGGGGAGTAAGATCGGAGCTGCGGGGTATCGGCGAAACACCTGTGAGTGCCTCATCTATAATAGAAGAGGGGAATTATTCTGCATTATTGGAACTGATTGGGCATGTTGCTACTTAAGTAAATATCTATATCTTTCATCCTGGTGGCATAGAGATAGACATCGGTTGAAAGTCTGCAGATAAAACAAATATTGCTGGAAAGGGGGAAAGGCTGTCAAACTGCACAGTGGATTATGGGTCAACTGTAGAAATAGGCGGGACATCAGAGTCAGAGTCAATTTAATTGTCATTTGGACCCCTGGAGGTCCAAACGAAATGCCGTTTCTCCAGCCATACATTACATACAAATAGACCCCAGACACAACAATAATTACATTTAACATAAACATCCATCACATAGCTGTGATGGAAGGCCAAATAAACTTATCTCTCCACTGCACTCTCCCCCCCCCCCCCCCCCCCCCGATGTCAGAGTCAAAGTCATAGCCCCCGGCTGGCGATGGCGATTGTCCCGCGGCCATTACAGCCACGCTGGGTGATGCAAGGTCGCACACCGGGTCTTGGTGTTAGAGCCCCCGGTGTGCGCTCGCAGAGTCCGCGGCCATTCCAGCCGCGCGGGGCAGTGGTGTCAGGCCCCGCTCCAGGAGCTCTTCAACCCCGCAACTCGGGCGGGAGAAGTCGCCGTTGCAGGAGCCCTGAGAAGCGGTCTTCCTCTAGGGAGCCGTGGGCTCCCGGTGCCGTCGTCCACAGACCCGTCGTTGGAGCCTCCGACTCTCCGGTAGCAGCAGCAGCAGCAGCAGCGCTCCTCCACCGCTCCACCCGCTCCGGACTCGGCCAGCTCCGCGACGGCAACGGTGAGTCGACACCTGAGTCCCCGGCTTCTTCCTGTTGGAGGCCGCTCCTCGTTGCGGCCTCAACGACACCTGAGACCCGACGAGAAAAGGTCGGGTCTCCAGTGCAGGGAGAGATTCAAAACGTTTCCCCCCCCCCCCCCCCCCCTCCCACCCCACCCCGCCCCCCCCCACACACACCCCAACATAAAATAACAAAAACTACATAAAAACACAGACAAAAAATAATAAAAACGCGGACAGGCTGCAGAGGCCGCTGCTGGCCAGAGCCGCGCCGCCTACCGGATGGCAGATGGGTTTAAATCCCAGTAACTGGGAGGTGTTGCATTTGTAAAACGAAGCTGTAAGGTTGATAACAAGACTAGTAACAACACGAAGATGCAGAACGATGTTAGGGTCCAGATCCATAGCTCCCCAAAGGTGGCACCACAGACAGAAAGAATGGTAAAGGATGCGTATGGAATCCCTGCCTTCATTAGGCGGGCTTTGATTGCGAAGGTCACGAAGTTATGATGCAGTTCTCCCACACTTTCGTTCGTGCTCACTTGGAGAGTTGTGAGCAGCTCTCGCCGCTCGCTAATAGCAATAAGGCGGAGGCTTTGTAGTGGGTGCGAAATTTTCAATTCAACTGTATTATTTACAAGGAGAACATGGACAAACATGGATCGTTTTTATCCATTATGACGAAGATTGAAGTGAGACCTGATATTAATATATAATATTATGAGAGGCATCGATGAGATCGACCGTCAGAGACGTTTTCCAGTAGAGGGCATATGTTCAAGGTGAGAGGGTCAACGTTTAAAGGAGGTACACAGGCAAGTTTTGTTACTTGCAGGAAATGGAACGGGCTGCCAGGAACACATGTGAGAATGCGGTGCAAGAGACTTTTAGATTGGCACATGGATATGTGTGGACAATTCAACATCGTATTGCTGCAGGAAGCAGAGAATGCGAATATACTAACAAATATATGTTCGGACATAATTTTCTCTGTTTTCTGCAATAGAATAACGTAATATGTATTTTATAGAACGACCGACATGGCTGGCAGCTATTACACAATAACACACTTAGCAGCCGCTACCGCGAGGAGGCTAAATTTGTTTGTTTAAGTGACTGACACTAATCCCAATTAATTTGCCTTGATTAGTATTTATAGGTTTTCTCTGGAGAATGTGCAGCTAAGTTTAACAACTTTAAAAGCCTGTCAGACCACTGGCAGGAAACGTCGAATATCTCTGGACATGGAACTGCCGGTACACAATCAGGACGACAACATCTTCTACCCTATCTTTCTCATCATAGGTGTTCTTGGTAAACGCGTTATTATTAAACGCGTACCTATGTTTCGCCGTCTAGACTTTACTGTTAAAAATCTCTGTGTTATTACTTATTGCTTGAGTTACTGATCCAATCATTGACACCGAAAATGTCCACGACACAATCGTATCAATTGCCAATAAATCCAGCATCGTTTAGACAGGCAGATGGACAAGCGGAGATCGGAGGATATAGACATATGTAAACGTGAGTTTTGTTTGGCGTTACATTTGGTGTAGACCTTGTAGATTGAAAGACCCGCCCCTGTGCTGTACCCACATTACTTTAACGACACAGTATGGAAGCAGACTGGTTGGCCACCGAGTCCACACCGATCATAGGTCACTCCTTTACACGATTCCAATGTTATCCCACATTCCCGTCACCCCTTACACACTCTGGGACATTTTACAGAGGCCAATTAATCTACAAACTCGCACGACATTCGGATGTGGGAGGAATCCGGAGCACCCGGAGGAGGCCAACGTGGACACAGGCAGAACGTTCCAGGATCACTCATACAGGATTGGACTGTGCTGATAGTATTGTGTATGTTCTAGCGGTTCTCTTAGCTCTGTGATGGGGGAAAAACAGCTTTCATATTATCGATAGGGATGGGCAATTAATCTGTCGATTGTCAATAATATAGGGCGCGTGTCCTAGGTTGGAAAATCGGGTATATTGTCGTGCATCAGTGGGATTGGATTGGCTAAATTAGGCACGCGTTATGTTGCGGAAGCAGTGTCATATAAAACACAAGAAACCATCATTTTGTTATAACTTTTCCTCTAAAGGAGAATCTGACGTGTTCCTGCCACGGCAACACCTGCATGTGCGCCTCATATTCGCCGGTTATGTCCGTCGTACACTGAATTAACAGGTGTATACAGATGTGCGGTGCCAATATGTAGCTGGTGCGGACGCTTCTTACTCCATCAACGGTGTGAGAAAAAAAGACGATATTAATATTATTAATCGGCAAATTGAAGTGGACTGATGACGCATGCGGTGAATGCTGCCTGACGATAAGGAGGGCGGCAAGTTCAGTCAATCTGGTCTGTGTCGCGTCCATCTGTAGTCGGTGTGAGTTTCCTTTGACGAGGTCTTTTCAGTATCTCCAAAGTTTCTGCAATGAGCTGATGCCCGAGCGACAACATATGGATAACTAACCTACCAGCCAGCAGTGTACGAGACGGTACGATCAAACTTTATTCATCCCCAGAGGGTAATTGGTCTACCCACAGTCAGAACACACAAGGCACCCAAAGACTTGAAATTTAAAGCGAAAACAAAAATAAAAAGACAAGTGTCTGCTGGCTGCCGTGTACACAGCACCTTCACCTTCACAAATTAACAAATGAACAAACAAACGCATACTTATCCCCTGGGCAGAGAATTCTAAACTAGATCCCCCCCCCCCCCCCCCCCCCCTACACCGGGTCACCCTTTGTTCTCCCACGGTGGTCGCCCCACGCCGTGTCCACATTGTCTTCCCCGGCCCACCCCACCCCCCCTTCACGCTGATAGACCGCTGATCGCGGGTCCACCGCGAGGCCATCCCGCCATCGAGGCTCCCATTGCCGCCGAGGACCCCGCTGCCGCCGAGGCCCGATCACCGCCGAGGCTCCCGTTGCCGTCGAGACTCCAGTCATCGCCGAGGCTATTTCGCACGCAGAAGGACAACGGAGCACCGGGCTGCACATTAGCGGAGCTCGGAGTGTTGCTGCCTTCCAGCACCGGAAACATGGTTTGAAAGAGAAATATCGAAACATAGAAAATAGGTGCAGGAGTAGGGCATTCGACCCCTCGAGCCAGCACTGCCATTCAATATGATCGTGACTGATCATCTAAATCAGTATTGTGTACTTGCTTTTTCTCCATAACCCATGATTCCGTTAGCCCTAAGAGCTAAATCTAACTTTCTCTGGAAAACATCCAGTGAATTGGCCTTCACTGCCTTCTGTGGCAGAGAATTCCACAGATTCACAACTCTCATTTGTGAATATGTGTCCCCCATCTCAGACCTAAATAGCCTATCCCTTATCCTTAAACGGTGATCCCTGGACTCTCTCAACATAGGGAACATTTATTCTGCATCGAGCCTGCCCAATCCCTTAAGAATATTATATGTTTCTATAAGATACCCTCTCATCCTTCTAAATTCCAGTGAATACAAGCCCAGTCGACACATTCTTTCGACGCAGGGACGCTCCCTGAGTGGACTTTTCACGTGCTCCCTGTTGGGTTCCGACCCGAAAAGCCGTGGTGATGATCCGCTGAGTTAATCCAGAATGTGTGTCTATCTATGGATAGGTGACGTTTCGGCTCGGGACCCTTATCAGACACAGGAAAGTCCTGACATTCAGTGTGATCGCAAACAACCAATTTCCCTCTTTACCAAGGTCCAGGCGAAATTTGGGGGCACGTTGGTAGTGTTGTTGGCTCAGATGCAGCCTGATGCCAGGGTTCGATTCAGTCAGGGACTACTGAGTGTTTGTAGTTTGAATCCCGCTTTCCACACACGTCAATCATGGCTGATCTCTGCAACCTAATACCAGTTTCGTGCCTTCTTCCCATAGCTCTTGACACCGGTTCTAATCAAGAACATGCCTACCTCGACCTTTAGAATATCTACAGACTGGGCCTCCACAGCTCATTATGGTAATGAGTTCCACAGAGTAACTACCCTCTGACTAAAGATGTTCCTCCTCACATTCTTTCTAATCGAGCACCTTAAATTCCGAGGCTATACCCTCTGGTCCTAGACTCTACCACCAGTGGAAACATATTTTCAACGTCCACTCTATCTATGCCTTTCATTATTCTGTAAGTCTCAATGAGGTCCCCGCAACCTAAATTTCATCGGGTAGAGGCTCAGTTCTGCCAACGCTCTTGTGCTAACCCACTCATTCCTGGAATCATTTTTGTGAACATTCTCTGGATATTCTCCAGAACCAGCACACCCCATCCACATATATGGGGCGTAACCTTACTCACAATACTCCAAATGCGCCCTGACCAGCACTTTACATAAGCCTCAGCATGACGTCGTTGTTTTTGTTTTCCGGTCTTGATATAAATGTTGCCTTCCTTACTACCGAACCGACTTGCAAATTCACTATTTGGAACTGCTGGTGCAGGACCCAAAACGTGAATGTGCAAAGTACCTTTGTACCTGCGTTTTTTGGTTTCTCTCTCCATTTACAAACCAATCTACGCCTGTATTCTTATTACCTAAATAGATAACTTGCTAACCCATTCATAACTGGAATCATTTTCGTAAACATTCTCTGGATCCTCTCCAGAGCCAGCACATCCTACCACAGATATGGGGCCCAACCTTGCTCACTGTACTCCAAATGCGGCCTAACCAGCGCCTTATAGAGCCTCAGCATGACATCTCTGTTTTTGTTTGTAGGTCCTCCAGATATAAATGCTAGCAATGAATTTGCTTTCCATAGTATCGATTCGAATTGCAAATTACCGTTTCCTGAGCACTGGCAAAGTAGCTTTCCGCCTACAATTTCCGGATTCGCTATCCATTTACAAAATAATCTACGCCTTAATTATTATTACCAAAATGCTATATTCTCATTCCGCAATTTGCTATATGGCTTTCATCTGCCACTTCACTGTCCACCCTCTTAACCTGTCCAAGTCCTTCTATAGTGTTCTTGTTTCCTCGATACTACCGGAACCTTCACCTATCATAGTGCCATCTCGAAACATGCCCACAACGCCTCCGACATGCCCACAACGCCCCCTTATTCAAATCATTAATATACAACGTGAAGAGAAGCGGTCCCAACACCGACACGTGTGGAACTTCACTAGTCACTGTCAGCCCACATGAAAAAGCGCCTTTTATTCCAACAGTTTGCCTTCTGCCACACAGCCAACCCGCTAACAACCCGCTTATCTTCGCACGCATCCTGACGTGCGGAACATCTTCAGAAATTCCAGGTAAACAACATCTACCGCCTCCCATTCTGCTATTAACTACATCAAAACGCCAGCAGATTTGTCAAGATCTTAGCTACACAAAAGCAGGCTGACGTCGGCCTATTTTTATCGTCAACGTCCAACGACTGCGTAACCTCATCCTTTGTAATTGTCTCTAAAATCTTAGCAACCACCGGGCGACGTCAGGCTAGCCGGTCTATAGTTGTCGTTCCTCTGATTTGCTCACTTTATGTACAGCGGGGTGATATTCGCAATTTACCAATCTTCAGGAACCACTCCTAACTCAAGGGGTTCTTGAAATATCTCAAATCATGCCTCCACAATACCTGAGGCCACCTAGTTCAAAACACTGGGGGTGCAGTCCAACCGGTACAGGTGACCTATCCACCCACCTTCACACATTTAGTTCTCCTAGCACCTTCTCCTTAGCAATCGCATGGCAAGGAAAGGGGATCGTGGATTCCCTTTGTTAAATTGTAAAAATGACCAGGGAAAATGCAGCGTATGTCAGGTTGAAGTGAGTGGCAGGACCTACTCGGATCTATACAAGGTTATTGAAGGAGAACAGAATGCAGTTTGCTTGTTTGGGTGCATCTGTACACGCTTGGACGTGTCACTAGAGACATACCGAAGTTTCACAGTCTCCGAAGGACGTAGAGACTTCAGTGTGTCTTCTTAGTTGTGGATTCCTTGTGTGTGGTCCACACAGAACTATCAGAATATTAACGCCAAACAGATTGAAGCACTCAAACATTCGAACATAACCATCATTGAAGCGGCTGGGACATGTTGCTACTGATGTCAATATCTATCTGTTGCATCTGCTGTCATTGAGGTAGACATCAACAGGTTGGTTTTAAGTTTGCAGGCAAAGCAAACATTGCTGACGTTTGGAGAAGGGAAACTGCACTGTGAGATGTTGGTCAATTGCAGAAATATGCGGGAAAATGGCAGATGGATTTCAATCCCAGTAACTGGGAGGTGTTGCTGGCACAAGTTCACACGTTATAAATTCGGCCCATCGAATCTACTCTGCCATTCAATCGTGGCTGATCTCTGCCGCCCAATCCAATTTTTCTGCTTTCTGTCTATAACCTTTGAAGATCGTTCCAATCAATAAATTGTTTATCACTTCCTTTAAAATGTCCACTGACTTGCCCTCCACAGGATTCCACAGATAAACTACCTTCTGACTAAAGAAGTTCCTCCTCATCTCCTTTTTAAAAGAGAGACCTTTAATTCTAAGGCGATGTACTCTGGTCCTAGACTCTCGCAGCAGTGGAAACAACCTTTCTGTGCATGTCATTATTCTGTAAGTTTCAATGACATTCTACCTCTACCTTCCAAACTCCAGTGAGTGGTGACCCAGTGTTGTCAGACGCTCATCGTGTGCTAACCCATATATTCCTGGAATCATTTTGGCATAACGTATCTTGACCCTCTCCAGAGCCAGCGCAACCTTCCTCAGATATGTGGCCCAAATCTGCTCACAGGACTACAAATGCTGCCTGACCAGCGCCTTATCGAACCTCAGTATTACGTCACTCTATTTGTTTTCCAGTCCACTTGATATAAATGGCAGCATTTAATTTGCCTTCCTTGCTACCGATTCTACTTGCAAATTAACTGTTTGGGAGTCCTGCACCAGCACCCCAAGTCCCTTTCCACCGATTTATGGATTATGCCCCCATTTACAAAATAATCAACGCCTTTATTATTATTACCAAAATGTATGATTCCGCACTTTGCTATACTAGATTTCATCTGCCACTTCTCTGTCCATTTTCCTAACCTGTCCAAGTCCTGCAGCAGAGTCCTTGCTTCTTCTCCACTGACTGACCCTCCGTCCTTAATAACATGGACTCATATATTCCCGAGCAGCCTGACGTGCGGCACCTCATCGAAGCGCTTCTGAAATCCGAGGAAAGCAACATCTACCGCCTCCCCTCTGTCTGTTCTGCTACTAACATTCGCAAAGAACACCAACAGATTAGCCAGACAAGATCATCCCTTCACAAACTCATGCTGACGTCGACTTCTTTTATCGGGAACATCCAACTGCTGAGTAACCTCATCCTTTATAATTGAATCTAAAATATTAGCAACAACTGATGACATTAACCTGTCCTTAGTTGTCTATATATATTAACCTGTCCGCTTTTCTGTTTTGCTCCCATTATGTACAGCGGGGTGATATCCGCAATTGACCAATCTTGGGGAATCATTACTGACTCAAGTGATTCTTGAAATATCACAAATATTGCCTCCACAATCCATGAGGCCACCTACTACAGAACCATGGGGTGCAGTCCATCCGTTCCAGGTGATTTAACGAGCCTCAGCCTTTTCAGTTTTCCAAGGACCTTTTCAATCGTGGATGACCAAGGAGATCGTAAACCTGACAAGGAAAATAATAAGCGAATGTAAGTTTGAAGTGGGTGGCTGGACCTAATGGGTTCTTTCCAGGGGTTTTGAAGGAGAAGAAAGAACAGATTGCTTATTTTGGTGCATCTGCAGGAGTCACCAGAGATATACAGATTGTTTTCAGTCTCTGAAGGACGTAGACTTCAGTGTGTCTTCTTAGCTGTCCTGTCATTGTGGCTGCACCACGCAGATCATACTGTATATTAACGCCAAGCAAATTGAAGCTCTCAAACATTCGAACCGCCACATCATTGAAGCTGATGGCGCATGGTCGTACTGGCCAATACCTATCTCTTTCATCTGCAGGCATTGAGATAGATATAGACGTAGATACGTTTTTCTGATGTTTGCAGCCAAAGCAAATATTGCTGAATTTGCGAGGGGGGAAAGTTGTCAAACAACACAGTGGTATGTCGGACAGCTGCAGAAATATGCGGGCAATTGGCAGATGGATTTCAATATCGGTAGTTAGGAGGTGTTCCCATTTGGGCGATCAATGTAATGCGAAACTATACGGTTGACGGCAAGACTCTTAACAACACGGAAACGTAGAATGATATTCGTGTCCAGATCTATAGCTCCCTGAAAGTGGCATCGCATGCAGAAAGCATGGTTCAGAAGGCGTATGGAATGCTTGCCTACGTCGGGCGGGCATTGATTACAAAGGTCACGAAGTCACGTTCTGGGCGCCGCTTACAGTAATAACGTGGATGCTTTGGAGTGGATGCAGAGGTATTTCACTGGAATTCTGCCTCGATTGGATTGCATTAGTTATAATGAGAAGGGACAGACGTTGATCTCTTTGGCTGGAATGTTGAAGGAGGAAGAGAGGCATGATATAAATAAACATAATTGGGGGAGGCATGGATGAGGTAAACAGTCAGAAACACATCTTTGCTGGAATGGACTAGAGGGCATATGTTTAAATTGAGAGGGTCAACATTTAAAGCAGATACGCGGTGAGGAGGTTGTGTAGGTAGCGGCGAGTGCATGGAACGAGCTACCAGGAACGGTGATGAAAGTAGATGTTAGAGTGTTGTGCAATAAGCTATTAGATCGGCATATGGATATGCGTGGATAATTCAACATTACATTAACGCAGGAATCAGAGAATGCGAATAAACTAACAAATATATGTTCTTAATAATTCTACCTATTTCTGTAGTGGAATAACATAATATATATTTTGTAGAACACTGTTGGCAGTTGTTGCGCAATAACATACCCAGCAGTTGCTAACGTGATGATATTAACTTTGTTTAACGGGCTGACACTAATCCCAATAAATTTGCCTTGATTAGAAGTCATGTGATTTATCTGGAGAATATGCAGCTAACTTTAAAAGCAAGCGACCTGTCAGACCACTGGCAGAAAACGTGGGTTATATCTGGACATGGAACTGCCGGTAATCAACCAGGTAGAGAACATCTTCTACCCCATCCTTGTCATCATTGGTATTCCTGGTAAGTCCTTTACTATGCTGTACCCAGGTTTCGCTCTCTCGCCTTTACTGTTGATACAATCTGTGCTATTAATTGTTGCTTGAGTTACAGATCCAGCATTGTGCGGCTTATATTTACCGGTTCCGTCCGTCGCACACTAAATTAAGATACCCACACATGTACGATACCAATCTGTATCGGGTGCGGATGTTTCTGACACCATTAGTGCTGTGAAAAATACAGGACTGTAATTATACTTCATCTCCAAATGGAAGTGGATAGATAGTGAATGCAGTGAATGCTGCCCCTGTGATAGGGAGGGCGGCAAGTTCGGTCAATCGGGACCAACTGCAATCGGATTCACCGGCTGATTTTCCGTTCACATTTTCTTCTCAATTTATTCCAAGTTTTGCCATGACCCGATGCATTGGCGACAAATGATGTGGACAGGCAACATACCAGCCAGCGGTGTATCGCAAGTGGAACAACGGAGAACCGTGCCGCACATTAGCAGCTCGGAGAACTGCTGCCTTACAGCGCAAGAGAGCCGGTTTGATCCGGACCTGGGATCCTGTGTCGAATTTCCACTGATTGCGTTGATTCAACTGTCGGCTCTGGCTCCTGCCACGTCACAGAGGTCCGGAAGCTGTAGATTTCTCTCACAGCCCGTCCTGGTTTGTTGGTGAACTAGGTTCTATAATGTGCTTCCAGTGTGTAGGGAGTGGATGCGAATGTTGGATAACATAGAACCCGTGTGAACGGGTGATGGATGATCTGCACGTCCCGGTGTGCCGGGGACATGTTACCATGCTGCATCCATCGATCCATCTAACATTGACCCAGGGAGTTGCAGCTACGCCAGCGCCGGGAGAAGGTGCAAACAGCACTAGTGACCAGTGTCGATCCTAGGTCGCTCAGCAATCAGGCAGCAGTGCGCCTGCTGTCAATTTGTCGAGGGAAATGGGCGATCAAAAAAAATAGGACGCATTTATAACGCAAGCGCGTTGGGAAATATAGTTTAGCAGAGGCGTGGATTGGATGCAGTATTTGCATTCATATGTATATCGCGAAATCAATCCGCTGGTGAGCAACGCGAGTGTGGCCACGACTCACCGCGGACATGTGTACCCAACTTCTCGATACGATTTATATTTAAACGCAATACTTGTCAACTGCGGAAATCATCAAACTGTTCTTGTTTTTATGCTGACGCTGCAGATGGAAGGTTATAGCATAAGGTTTGGCGCTGGACTGATGAGTAAATCGGCCAATATTCTTCACTCTGCACACTCCTTTGTGGTCAGGTGAATGGAATTCACCATTAATATATATCTACTATACCCGTCAGACCTTTTAATAATCGTTCTGCGATAGGCCGCGAGTCTGTAAATCCAGGAAGCCTTGGCCACTGCACTGACTATTGGTTTGCGAAGTCCATCTTTCCGATGTCCTTTTCAGAATCAGAGACGTGTGGGCGACACGAGTACAAGGGGTAGGTCACAGTCTGATATAATCTATTTACCTTCGCAGAACTGTCAAACTGATCTTCTTCTTGAATAGTAAATGTTGGTGATTTTAATTTCGTCTTTCCTTTAGCTAACCTGATGGCAATCGTCATTCTCTCCCGGGGAAAGTGTGGACTCTCTAAATGTATCTCCCGCTATCTGGTAGCCATGGCCGTAGCTGATTCATTGGTCCTGATCTTCGAGGTAATTCTCTCCGAGATTTCAGATGGCTATTTTCGTTATTCATTCCTCCACATAACTCAAGTTTGTAAATTCAATATTGTCTTTAATTTCATTTGCATCGATTGCTCCGTCTGGTTAACGGTGACATTCACCTTCGATCGATTTGTCACTATATGTACTCAGAATTTACGAACAAAATATTGCACCGAGAGAACTGCGACTATAGTGATATCGCTGACATGTATCTTCTGTATTATCACAAATGCACCTATATATTTTGTCTACGTACCTCGAGAAATAATTGACAACGTGGGTTGGTCCTGTAGCCATTCCCCAGAATTCTACACCTCACAGTTATGGGCAGCACTTTTCTTCATCGAAATAATTTTAACCCCCTTTTTACCCATTTTGCTTATCATACTCCTCAATACCCTGACAATCAGGCACATCATACACGCCAACAGGGTGAGGAGCGGTCTCCGAGGAAAAAGGGACGACGAGGGCGGCACGGATCAAGAGGTGGAGAGCAGAAGGAAGTCCATCATTCTATTGCTGGCCATATCCGGTAGCTTCGTCCTACTGTGGATGGTAAACTTTGTTTGCTTCTTGAGTGTAAATTTCCTCAAGGTGGAGCTTTCATCAACAGATACCAACGACCCATTTACCATTGCGGAACTGTGCGGATACATGCTGAGGTCTCTGAGTGCCTGCATCAATACATTTATTTATGGGGTGTCCCAGAAAAAATTCAGGGAGGAATTTAAAACGGTGGTTAAGAGCCCGTTCGTTTTTATTTCCAATTCAATAAAGTGTTTGTTGTGATATTAGTGTTCAAAGTGAAAACTCGTTTCTAAATTACGTTACCTTCTACATGATATCATTGCACCTGACTTTCCGAGATACCATTTGTACCATCGGGTCAATACCGGGCATCAGGATAATGTCTGCGTTCCATTTCCTCTCCGCACGCCCATTTAATGTATCCCTTATGAGCCACTCAATTGCCCACCATTGAATCAGCAGCCCAGATGAATCAGGGTAATGTTATAGAGGCCATTGCCCTGTCAACGACTTGCGTCTTTGGGGCGTGGAAAGTAACTGGAGTCCCCGAGGGAATTCCCCGTGGTGGCAGGGAGAACATGGGAAATCCACACAGCATCAGTGAACAGGATCGGAAATGAGGAGTCTGTAGGTGCATCATCTACAGGCAGATGTCGTTCATCGACAAGTATGGCTTTGCGTGTTAACTAGAACACTTTTACTGTACAGCTGTGACATTATGAACACAGATATCGTACTAAAATTGGATATAAATCTATTTTAGCAACGGGTAAATTACTGTACTTTAACACAACGACCCGTAGATACAAAGACACAACGTGTTGGAGTAACACAGCAGGTCAGGCAGCAGGTCGGGGACACAGATGGGCGACGCAATAACAAGGAACTGCTGGTGCTGGTTTATAATGAATGGCGATACAAAACGATGACGTAAATCAGCGGATGAGGCCGCATTGTTGGAGAACATGCAAGGGCGAAATAAACCCTTTTGCAGACTAAGGGTCGCCCATCCATGTTCTCCCGGGAAGCTCTCTGCTGCGATTAGTTGCTCCGTATCCATAGAGAGGTGACGTTTCTTGTCGGGAGAATTCTTCACATACAGTAATGTACTGTG
Source organism: Leucoraja ocellata (assembly GCA_036785375.1). Taxonomy (NCBI): domain Eukaryota; kingdom Metazoa; phylum Chordata; class Chondrichthyes; order Rajiformes; family Rajidae; genus Leucoraja; species Leucoraja ocellata. The sequence continues at coordinate 42,744 of JAWMAR010003798.1, forward strand.
TGCAGCTGCGGTGAGCATATTACGAACAGTATTTGCGAGCAGTAGATCCGATGCTCAACAAGATGAATTTCAGCAATCTATATATTGAATTACAATCTGCATGCAGTGAAAAAGGTGCCAGTTTCAGCCCAAGAAAGTTGGTACGGTTGCTGTCTCGCAACGCGAAATATCCCGGTTCGATTCTGAGCTTGTGTGCAGTCGTTGTAGAATTTACAAATTATTCCTGATATGTTGTGTATTTGCTCAGTGGTCCCGCCCACATTATGAAGTTGTGTGGGTTTTGTCGATTTATGGGCGTCTGTAAATTGTCCATATTTTGTAGGGATTGGACTAGAAAGTGGACTACGTAGAACTAAACACACTCTGAGGCCCTCACCGTCGAAGTTGCAGCTGGCGTCAGACACCACTACCCCCTCGGCCACTCCCAGGCCGAACCTACTGACGGGGAATTTCCACCTACGCGCACAGCTTCCCCCGTCGGACCCACACTGTGCCTGACCACGCCACTGTCGTCCTGACCATCACACTCCGTCCGCCGGCGGGCCGGTGCCATTGACTCCACCGTTCCGTCCCTCACAACCGGGCACTAGCGGGCCGGATCTGTCGGGTCACATCGGTTCCAGGCCCTGTTCCATGCAGAGGGCTCCATGCTGCCGGCCCCAACAACTTCGCGTTCATCAGATCAGAAGTTCATAAGTGCTAGGAGCTGAATTCGGCCATTCTGCCCATCAGGTCCACTACGTCGTTCCATTATGGCTGACATAGCATTCCCTCCCAATCCCATTTTTCTGTATTCTCCCCATAACAATTGATACCCGTACTAATCGATAATCTATCTATCTATGCCTTAAACCCCCTGCAGCTACTTATCAATGAAAGCCCCCACTCCCCACCCCAATTCCCAACCCATAGCTCCGCCATAATGTCGAGCACATCTTCCGCTTCCCCGTCAACTGATCTTTTCTATGGGAAGGGGTTTGCCTTCCAATAATTAAAAATTCCCCCTCCATTTGGCCTCATTCTGCCGGCCTCCATCCCACTGGACTATGTTACTTCGAACTGCCGTAGCGACATCAACCGTTTTGAAATCTCTACTTCCCTGACCCACGCTGATCTCACCCGTCGCAACGCACATAGAAACATAGAAACGTAGGAAATAGGTACAGAAGTAGGCCATTCGGCTCTTAGAGCCTGCAACGTCATTCAATATGATCATGGCTGGTCATCCAATCCAGTATCCTGTTCATGCCTTCTCCCCACACCCCCTGTTCCATTTAGCCACAAGGGCCACATCTAACTCTTGGTACCACCCTTGAATAATCCAAACAAACCAAGTATCTTGGCATCAAATTGCAGAATGATCTGCGTTCGAATGGTCAGACTAATCGTGCAACGGTGAAAGCAACAGGTGTCCTAATCTTTATGAGGCGCAACTTTCATAATTGTTCAACTTCTGTCAAGGAGAAGCTATACTTCACCCTCGTTAGACCTCATTTGGACTACCCAGTTGCAGCATGGGACCCATACACAAATTAAAAACATTCTTCCATCGAACGTGTCCAAGGCAGTTAGCACGATTTGTTATTAACACCTATGAGAAGGAAGCGAGTATCACCAAACTTCTGAATTCTCTGGGGTTGAACCCTCTCCAAGACACTCGCGAAACTCACCGTTTGACCTGTTTTTACAACATTTTAAATTGTCAGCTCGACATAGACTACAAGACCTACACCAAACCAAACCAATTAGGAGCAGACGAGGGCATTCGATCCAATTTGTCATCCCAGCTACAAAGACAGATGTATACAGCAATTCGTTCTTACCCTGCACAATTAAAGCATGGAATAATCTCCATCCAACTATAGTTACCCAACCAGATGCAACTAAATTTAAAGTAGCTCTTTCTTCCCAATAACCATTTCTGGCTTAAGCCCTCCCTTCACCACATCCAGTTTAAATTCCATTTGGAATATTTCGGAGGACCAAGAAACCAACAACCAAGACTCACTCTTAAATATACCCAATTAACTGGCCTCAACTACCTTCTCACAGAGAATTCCAGAGATTCACCACTCTCTGTGTGAAAAATGTTTTTCTCATCTCGGTCCTAAAAGATTTCCCCCCTTATCCTTAAACTGAGACCCCTTGTTCTGGACTTCCCCCAACATCAGGAACAATCTTCCTGCATCTAGCCTGTCCAACCGCTTAAGAATTTTGTAAGTGTCTATAAGATCCCCCCCTCAATCTTCTAAATTCTAGCGAGTAGAAGCCGAGTCTATCCAGTCTTTCTTCATGTGAAAGTCTGGATGAAGGTGTGGTAAATTGGATGAGTACGTATGCAGATGATACTAAGATAGGTGGTGCTGTGGATAATGAAGTAGAGTTCCAAATTCTACAGAGAGATTTAGGCCATTTGGAAGAATGGGCTGAAAGAAGGCAGATGGAGTTTAATGCTGATAACTGTGAGGTGCTACATCTTGGCAGGACAAATCAAAATAGGACGTGCATGGTAAATTGTAGCGAATTGGGGAATGCAGTTGAACAGAGGAATCTAGGAACAACTGTGCATAGTTCCCTGAAGGTGGCATCTCATGTAGATAGGGTGGCAAAGGCAATTTGGTGTGCTGGTCTTTATAAATCAGAGCATTGAGTATAGAAGTTGGGATGAAATGTTGAAATTGTACAAGGCATTGGTGAGACCAATTCTGGAGTGTGGTGTACAATTTTGGTCGCCGAATTATAGGAAGGACTAGACTAAGTGGGACCCGTTGGGTCCCAGCATCACACGGGAGGGCTGGACAACCAACATAATATTCCATCTCTGCAGCAATTCCAATATTGCTGTCCAGTGGTAGAAGGGCTCTCTGTTGCGCTAGTATGAGTGTTGTGGGCAGAAGGTACTGATTTCCAGAGGGCTAGTATGGAGTTTGTGGGCCAAATGGATTTTTGGGCTGGCAGCTCAATCACTGAGGCCTGGCAGGACAATCACTCGGACCTGGCAGGCTAGCGGCTGAGAAACTGCCAGAAATTGTGCCCAAAACAGGTGACAGACTGTAAGACAGAGAAGGGGGAGAGTGTGGACTTAATGGATTATTGGGCTGGCAGTTCACCAACTCACGGCTCGTGGGCTGGCAGTGCAGTCACTCACGCCTGGTGCGCTAGCAGTTCACTCAGTCATCCCACCTACCTTCACCCTCACCCGCCCCACTCTGCTCCTTGCCATTCCCCTCCCACCCACACATTCAGTGCGTCTCCAAACAACCTCCCCCCCCCCCCATGCACTCTTAGTGGCTCTCCCACAGAACAGCCATTCCTGCCTATTAGGTTCTATTGTGATGAAGAACACAGAGCATTAAAAGTGCAAACGTGTTATTAAAGCATCAAATGTGAATGACCCTTAAAATATAAGAACAATTTAAATTTTAAAGATGTAATTTATTAAGTTTTTACTTGTTGTGTTTTGTTGCATCTTGTTGCGTGCTTTGCTCACTGCCTCCTGATGACTATTTCCTGTTGATAAAAAGACACAAATTTAATATACAGAAAGAATTTTAAGAAGGAAAATCTGAGAATCTATCTCAGAAGTCATCATTCAACGAAGCACGCTATTAATGACAACATTCTTGGGCGGTTCCATCCTTCAGGAAACTTTTGCTATTTCCCTTCATATTTCTGTTGAGCTAGTATGTTGGGCCAAAGGTACTGGTTTCCAGAGGGCTAGTATGGAGTTTGTGGGCGGAATGGATTTTTGGGCTGGCAGCTCAGTCACTGAGGGCAGGCAGCTCAGTCACTGAGGCCTGTACTGGCAGGGGGGCAGCAAACTGCTTAGCGTTGCTGAAGACATCTGGAAGAGTTCTGTACACAACTTCAAGGCATTCTCTCCTAATCATTGGACATTCATCCCAAACAATGACTTTCACTCGCCTCGTGAAATGTGCCGTCTTAGAGTTCTTCTCGATGTTGCACAATGTATCCTCGGCCACTTGGATGGGTATCTTGAATCGAGAATGTGTCGTTCTTTCACCAGGCTGAAATGTAGCTGCTATCCTAGAGGACACTACAGCAATAGCCACCTTGACCTCTAACATTTCCTGACATGATGTTGAAAAAGCAGCCTAAAGACAATTTCAGTTGTTAATGAACACTGAAGATTTTGTGCAAAACATTTTTTTGAGGTTGGGCTGTGAGGGTGGGGTAGGGGGTGGTAAACATCGTGCAGCCAAGGAAGGGGTGCAACTTCAAGTGGGGGGTTCTCGTGAGCTGATGAGAAATGGGGGGGGGGGGGGGGGGCTCATGCAGGGGATGTGGACGGCTTCAGGTGGGGGGTGCATCCTATAGCCATGCGGTGGGCAGCATCTTGAGGTGGGTGATGTCAGTGGAGGAGAAGGGGCAGTGAGCGATTTACTCATGACCTGTGTACTCACTCACCGCCTTGGGATTAACTCATGCCCTTTAGACTGACTGACTCTCACAGCTTGTGGACTGACTGATGCCCAACTTCTGGAGTCACGTCCGACTTTTGTAAACTGAAATCGGTAACATCTACGTTGAGGAACAGCTTCTTCCTGACAGCCATCACGCTAATAAACTTAACAAATAAGCTCTGAACTACGAAATACTATATTATTTCTCACACACACACACACACACACACACACACACACACACACACACACACACACACACACACACACACACACACACACACACACACACACACACACACACACACACACACACACACACACACACACACACACTAAATCACACTAAATCACACACATACACAGACTCATCCCCCACCTCAGGACGCTGCCCTATGGGTGGTAAATGTCGTGCAGCCAAGGGCAGCTTCAGGCGCGGGTTGTCGTGAACTGATGAGAAGGAGATGGGGTGTCCTCATACAGGGGATGTGGAGGGCTTCAGTAGGGGAAGGGGGCAGTGAGCGATTTACTCATGACCTGTGGACTCACTCACTGCCTTGGGATTAACTCATGGCCTTTGGACTGACTCTCACAGCTTATGGACTGACTGATGCCCGACTTCTGGAGTCACGTCCGACTTTTGTAAACTGAAAACGGTAACATCTACGTTGAGGAACAGCATCTTCCTGACAGCCATCACGCTAATAAACATAACAAATAAGCTCTGAACTACGAAATACTATATTATTTCACACACACACACCCATATATATATATATATATGTATATATATATATATATATATATATATATATGTATATATATATATATATATATATATATATATATATATATATATATTCACATGCACTCACACACATATGCACACACACCCACACACATATTCACACACACATATAATCATGCACACACACGTACATATACACAGGCGCACATATTCACACACACACACACACGTATATATATTCACATGCACACACGCATATACACATACACATATTCACACACACATATTTACTCACACGCACACACATATAGAGACACGCACATATTCACACACGCATATTCACTCACACACATATTCAGACACACACCTACACACACACATATTCACACACACATACACACACACACACACACACACACATATTCACACACGTATATTCACACACACACACACACACACATATATTCACACGCACACACATATAGGGAGTTTTCACGGCAGTCGGGTCACGCTACACCAAATGGATTACACGCGATGTACTGCTGGTAGGCACTTACCATTGTTTCCAACTCCATCTTCCATGGAGATGCTTAGCGAACATTTGCCGTTTGCTCACTGCATTTCATCAACACTAAAGCATTATTTGTGCTTTTTCTTGATTCCTTTGGAAACCAAATAGTTTCAGAAGTAATAAATCTGGCTGTATTTTTTTTAATCACCCATGGTTCTCAAGTAGGTTTTTACGTACAAAATGAAAACGCATCTGAAGAAAAAATTACAGCCAGATTTATCACTTCTGAGAATATTTAGATACCAAAGGAATCAAGAAAAACACGAATAATGCCTTACTGTTGATGAAATGCAGTGAGCAAACACGATAATTGCAATATTTTAGATTACGATATCTGCACAGCCAATGTTTACCAAGCACTTTAGCTGCTGGTGTCCCTTCCATTCTCGCTTCTCTTTACCTACATTCCATTTCATGTTTGGAATTCTAATGTTGGGTACATGTCTCTCACACTTACCCCAACTATATATATTCACACACACATATATTCACACACATACACGTATATTCACACACACACACACACATAAATTCACACTCATACACATATATTCACACACATTACGATCACTCTTGCCCAAGGGGCCACGCACAACAAGACTGCTAACTAACCCTTCATCATTACTCAATACCCAGACTCGAATAGCCTGCCCTCTCGTTGGTTCCTCTACATGTTGGTTAAGAAATTACCCCACATACAGTCCAATAAATCGTCTTCCTCAGCACCCCTGCCAATTTGATTCACCCAATCTATATGTAACCATATATAACCATATATCAATTACAGCACGGAAACAGGCCATCTCGGCCGAACAATTATTTCCCCTAGTCCCATCTACCCGCACTCAGACCATAACCCTCCATTCCCTTCCCATCCATATACCTATCCAATTTATTTTTAAATTATAGAATCGAACCTGCCTCCACCACTTCCACTGGAAGCTCATTCCACACAGCTACCACTCTCATTTAAAGAAATTCCCCCTCATGTTACCCCTAACCTTCAGTCCCTTAATTCTCAAGTCATGTCCTCTTGTTTGAATCTTCCCAACTCTCAATATGAAAAGCTTGTCCACGTCAACTCTGTCTATCCCTCTCATCATTTTAAAGACCTCTATCAAGTCCCCCCTTAACCTTTTGCGCTCCAGAGAATAAAGACCTAACTAATTCAACCTGTCCCTGTAACTTAGTTGCTGAAACCCAGTCAACATTCTAGTAAGTCTCCTCTGCACTCTCTCTATTTTGTTGACACACTTCCTATAATTGGGCGACCAAAATTGTACACCATACTCCAGAATTGGTCTCACCTTGTACAATTTTAACATTACATCCCAACGTCTATACTCAATGCTCTGATTTATAAAGGCTAGCATACCAAAAGCTTTCTTTACCACCCTATCTACATGAGATTCCACCTTCAGGGAACTATACACAGTTATTCCTAGATCCCTCTGTTCACCTGCATTCCTCAATTCGCTACCATTTACCATGTACGTCCTATTTTGATTTGTCCTGCCAAGATGTAGCACCTCACACTTATCAGCATTAAACTCCATCTGCCATCTTTCAGCCCATTCTTCCAAATGGCCTAAATCTCTCTGCAGGCTTTGGAAATCTACTTCATTATCCACAACACGACCTATCTTAGTATCATCTGCATACTTACTAATCCAATTTGCCACACCATCATCCAGATCATTGATGTACATGACAAACAACAGTGGACCCAACACAGATCCCTTCGGCACCCCACTAATCACTGGCCTCCAACCTGACAAACAACCATCCACCATTACTCTCTGGCGTCTCCCATTCAGCCACTGTTGAATCCATCTATCTACTCCTGCATTTCTACCCAACAATTGAATCTTCTTAGCCACCTCCAATGTAGAGGCCCAGGAGCCGTTACAGAGGGAGGAGCGACCTGCGTGTGGTGAGTGTAAAAACCCATCGCGGGGCTTGGTTCAACAGAGGCCCTGGAGCCGTTACAGAGGGAGGAGCGACCTGCGAGTGGTGTGTGTAAAAACCCATCGCGGGGCTTGTCTCAACAGAGGCCCAGGAGCCGTTACAGAGGGAGGAGGAAGCAAAATCTGCAACGTTCCATTCGCAGGTCACGCCTCAAATTAAGGGAAGCCTCTGATTGGTCGAACGGACCAGAGGAAGCAGCTGATTGGCTTGTATCCCGGGTAAGGCTTTATTGTATTCGGATAAGGGGGAGAATGAAGGCCAGGGCAGTTTACTGTCCTGGATGTCAGATGTGGGAGGTCATGGAGTCGGAGTGCCCTCCAGACGTCCACATCTGCGCAAGGTGCGTCGGGATGGGGCTCCTAAGGGACCGTGTCAGGAACCTGGAACAGCAACTCGATGAACTCTGTCTGCTCAGGGAGAGCGAGGAGGTCATAGAAAGGAGTTACAGGGAGATGGTCACTCCAAGACCACGGGAGACAGAAAACTGGGTCACAGTTAGGAAGGGCAATGGGTAGAGGCAGGGACTGGTGAGTACCTCGGTGGCTGTACACCTTGAAAATAAGTACCCATGCTTGAGTAAGGGTGGGGGAGACAGCCTACCTGGGGGCAGCGACAGCGGCCGGGCCTCTGGCACAAAGACCGGTCCTGTTGCTCAGAAGGGTAAGGAAAAGAAGGGGAGGGCAATTGTAATAGGGGACTCTATAGTCAGGGGGTCGGATAGGCGATTCTGTGGACGCAGACAGGAGACCCGGATGGTAGTTTGCCTCCCTGGTGCCAGGGTCAGGGATGTGTCTGAACGGGTCCAAGAAATCCTGAAATGGGAGGGAGAGGAGCCTGAGGTTGTAGTACATATAGGTACCAACGACATAGGTAAAAAAAAGAGAAGAGGTCCTGAAAGAAGAATTTAGGGAGTTAGGTAGAGAGTTAAGGAGAAGGACTGGAAAGGTAACAATCTCAGGATTACTGCCTGTGCCACGCGACAGTGAGAGTATCAGTATCAGTATCAATATATCTTTATTGTCATTTCCTGAGTGCTCACATACCCAGAGGAAACAAAAAAACGTTGCTCAACCAGTGTCCATTCAGTGTGCAGTACAAATAACAACAAGTAAATAGAAATAAAAATACATATATCATGAACAAATTAAATTAAACACTCTACTCTCTACTAAACATCAACAGGCTTTCCGATCGGCAGCGGCACGACAGTGGCTCTGCTGCAGTGTGTCCAGGTTGATGGTTGGTGCGCGATACTTTGGCAGGGGGCTAACCATATAACCATATAACCATATAACCATATAACAATTTCAGCACGGAAACAGGTCATCTCGACCCTTCTAGTCCGTGCCGAACACATAATCTCCCCTGGTCCCATATACCTGCGCTCAGACCATAACCCTCCATTCCCTTCCCATCCATATAACTATCCAATTTATTTTTAAATGATAAAAACGAACCTGCCTCCACCACCTTCACTGGAAGCTCATTCCACACAGCTACCACTCTCTGAGTAAAGAAGTCCCCCCTCATGTTACCCCTAAACTTCAGTCCCTTAATTCTCATGTCATGTCCCCTTGCTAAGTCCGTTTATCAGTCTTATAGCCTGCGGGAAGAAGCTGAGGAGCATCCTGCTGGTTTTGCAGCTAATGCTTCTGTACCTCTTCCCAGATGGCAGGATGGAGAATATGTGATGCGTTGGGTGGTAGGGGTCTTTGATGATGGAGATGGCTCTGTTGATACATCTCTTCCTGTATATGTCCAGCAAGAAAGGGAATGGAGCACCAATAATCCTGCTGGCGGTCTTCACAATCCTGTCTAGTTGGTGCCGTTCGTACGCCTTGCAGCTCCCGAACCAGGAAGTGATGCCGTTGGTTAATGTGCTCTCGACTGTCCCCCTATAAAAAGTTCGTAGATGTGTAGTGGGGAGACCTGCTTTACGTAGTCTTCGGAGAGGGTGTAGTCGCTGCTGGGCTCTCTTGACCAGTGCTGTGGTGTTGGTTGTGGACATCAGGTCATCTGACAGGTGGAGTCCTAGGAACTTCACGCTGCTGACCCTTTCCACATCAGCTCCATCGATGTGCAGAGGTGTATGGTGTTCTTTTCTTGCCCTCCTGAAGTCAACCACCATCTCCTTAGTTTTTCCCAAGTTGAGAATGAGGTTGTGGGATTTGCACCATCCTGTGAGCAGCTCCACCTCCATCCTGTACGCCGACTCATCATTGTCACTGATGAGACCCACCATGTAGGAATGGAGCGAGGTGGAGGATAAATGAGTGGATGAGGGACTGGTGCAGTGGGTATGGATTCAAGTTTCTGGATCATTGGGACCTCTTTTGGGGAAGGTGCAACCTATACAGAAAGGACGCGTTGCACATGAACTCAAGGGGGACCAATATCCTGGCGGGGAGATTTGCAAAGGCTACTGGGGAGACTTTAAACTAGTATGGTTGGGGGGAGGGACTCAAATTGGGAACGCTAGCAGTCAGTGTGTGAGGCAGGAGGCAGTGAATGGTAGCACTCTGACCCAAAATGTAGGGGAGAGAGAAGAAAAATACAATAAACAGAGAATAAGAGAGGGTGGGTTTCTTAAATGTGTATATTTTAATGCTAGGAGCATTGTAAGAAAGGTGGATGAGCTTAGAGTCTGGATTGACACCTGGAAGTATGATGTTGCGGCGATCAGTGAAACGCGGTTGCAGGAGGGTTGTGATTGGAAATTAAATATTCCAGGATTTCGTTGCTTCAAGTGTGATAGAATTGGGGGGCAAGAGGTGGAGGTGTTGCATTGCTTATCAGGGAAGATATTACAGCAGTGCTTTGGCAGGATAGATTAGAGGGCTCGTCTAGGGAGGCTATTTTGGTGGAACTGAGAAATGAGAAAATGGTAGCAACACTTATAGGGGTGTATTATAGACCGCCAAATGGGGAGCGAGAATTGGAAGAGCAAATATGTAAGGAGATTGCAGATATTAGTAGTAAGCCCAAGGTAGTGATTGTGGGAGATTTCAATTTTCCACACATAGACTGGGAAACACATTCTGTAAATGGGCTGGATGGGTTGGAGTTTGTAAAATGTGTGCAGGATAGTTTTTTGCAGCAATACATAGAAGTACCTACTAGAGAAGGGGCGGTGCTGGACCTCCTGTTAGGAAATGAGATGGGTCATGTGGCAGAGGTATGCGTTGTGGAACAGTTCGGGTCCAGTGATCACAATACCATTAGTTTCAATATAATTATGGAGAGGGACAGAACTGGACCTAGGGTTGAGATTTTTGATTGGAGAAAGGCTAACTTTGAGGAGATGCGAAAGGATTTAAATGGATTAAATTGGGACAGTTTGTTTTATGGGAAAGATGTGGAAGAGAAATGGAGTACATTTAAAGGTGAAATTTTAAGAGTACAGAATCTTTATGTCCCTGTTCGGTTGAAAGGAAATCGTAAAAATTGTAAAGAGCCATGCTTTTCAAGGGAAATTGAACACTTCGTTCGGAAAAAGAGGGAGATCTACAATAATTATAGGCAGAATTGAGTAAATGAGGTGCTTGAGGAGTATAAAGAATGTAAAAAGAATCTTAAGAAAGAAATTAGAAAAGCTAAAAGAAGATATGAGGTTACTTTGGCAAGTAAGGTGAAAGTAAATCCAAAGGGTTTCTACAGCTATATTAAGAGCAAACGGATGACGAGGGATAAAATTGGTCCATTGGAGAGACAGAGTGGACAGTTATCTGCGGAGCCAAAAGAGATGGGGGAGATATTGAACATTTGTTTTTCTTCGGTATTCACCAAGGAGAAGGATATTGAATTCTGTGAGGTAAGGGAAACTAGTAGTGTAGCTATGGATACTATGAGGTTCAAAGTAAAAGAAGTACTGACACTTTTGAAAAATATAAAAGTGGATAATTCTCCAGGTCCTGACAGGATATTCCCTAGGACATTGAGGGAGGTTAGTGTAGAAATAGCAGGGGCTATGACAGAAATATTTCAAATGTCATTAGCAACGGGAATAGTCCCCGAGGATTGGCGTACTGCGCATGTTGTTCCATTGTTTAAAAAGGGTTCTAAGAGTTAACCTAGCAATTATAGACCTGTTAGTTTGACTTCAGTGGTGGGCAAATTAATGGAAAAGATACTTAGAGATAATATATATAAGCATCTAGATAAACAGGGTCTGATTAGGAACAGTCAAAATGGATTTGTGCCTGGAAGGTCATGTTTGACTAATCTTTTTCAATTTTTTGAAGAGGTTACTCGGGGAATTGACGAGGGTAAAGCAGTGGATGTTTTCTATATGGACTTTAGTAAGGCGTTTGACAAGGTTCCTCATGGAAGGTTGGTTAAAAAGATTCAACTGTTGGGTATAAATGCAGGAATAGCAAGATGGATTCAACAGTGGCTGAATGGGAGAAGTCAGATGGTTATGGTGGATGGCTGTTTATCGGGTTGGAGGCAGGTGACTAGTGGGGTTCCTCAGGGATCTGTGTTGGGTCCTTTGTAGTTTGTCATGTACATCAATGATATGGATGAAGGTGTGGTAAATTGGATTAGTAAGTATGCAGATGATACCAAGATAGGGGGTGTTGTGGATAATGAAGAGGATTTCCAAAGTCTACAGAGTGATTTAGGCCATTTGGAAAAATGGGCTGAAAAATGGCAGATGGAGTTTAATGCTGATAAGTGTGAGGTGCTACATCTTGGCAGGACAAATCAAAATAGGACGTACGTGGTAAATGGTAGGGAATTGAAGAATGCAGGTGAACAGAGGGATCTGGGAATAACTGTGCACAGTTCACTGAAAGTGGAATCTCATGTAGATAGGGTTGTAAAGAAAGCTTTTGGTGTGCTGGCCTTTATAAATCAGAGCATTGAGTATAGAAATTGGGATGTAATGTTAAAATTGTACAAGGCATTGGTTAGGCCAATTCTGGAGTATGGGGTACAATTTTGGTCGCCTAATTATGGGAAGGATGTCAACAAAATAGAGAGAGTACAGAGGAGATTTACTAGAATGTTGCCTGAGTTTCAGCAACTAAGTTACAGAGAAAGGTTGAACAAGTTAGGGCTTTATTCTTTGGAGCGCAGAAGGTTAAGGGGGGACTTGATAGAGGTCTTTAAAATGATGAGAGGGATAGACAGAGTTGACGTGGATAAGCTTTTCCCACTGAGAGGAGGGAAGATGCAAACAAGGGGACATGACTTGAGAATTAAGGGACAGAAGTTTAGGGGTAACATGAGGGGGAACTTCTTTACTCAGAGAGTGGTGGCTGTGTGGAATGATCTTCCAGTGAAGGTGGTGGAGGCAGGTTCGTTTTTTATCATTTAAAAATAAATTGGATAGTTATATGGACGAGAAAGGAATGGAGGGTTATGGTCTGAGCGCAGGTATATGGGACTAGGGGAGAATATGTGTTCGGCACGGACTAGAAGGGTCGAGATGGCCTGTTTCCGTGCTGTAATTGTTATATAGTTATATGGTTATTAATAGCTATCTGCACATTCAACTCATCCACCTTATTTCGAATGTGCCTTGCATCGAGACACAAAGCCTTCAGGCTTGTTTTTACAACACTCTTACCCCTTATACAATTATGTTGAAACGTGGTCCTTTTTGATTTTTGCCCTGGATTTCTTTCGATTTTTCCTTCGATTTCCCAGCAACTGCAGTTTCTTCCTAAAATATAGACCGGTTAGCCTGACGTCGGTGGTTGCTAAGATTTTAGAGACAATTACAAAGGATGAGGTTACGCAATCGTTGGATGTTCACGATAAAATAAGCCGACGTCAGCCTGATTTTGTGAAGGGAAGATCTTGCCTGACAAATCGACATACGCATTTGATGTAGTTATTAGCATGACGGGAGGCGGTAGATGTTGTTTACCTGCACTTTTAGAAGACGTTCCGCACGTGAGGCTGCTAGGGAAGATGAGACACCATAGTAGTAAAGGGAAGATAAGCGGGTTGTTGGCTGGGTGGCAGGAGGCAAACTGTTGGAATAAAAGCCGTTTTTCTTGTGGGCTGACAGTGACTAGTGAGGTTCCACAAATGTCGGTGCTGGGGCCGTTTCTTTTCACGTTGTATATTAATGATTTGAATATGGGAATTGAAGGCTTTGTGGGCAAGTTTCGAGATGATGCCAAGATAGGTGAAACGTCCGGTAGTGTCGAGGAAGCAAGAACACTAGAGAAGGATTTGGACAGGTTAAGATGGTGGACAGAGAAGAGGCAGATAAAAGCCAGAACAGCAAATTGCAGAGTCATGCATTTTGGTAATAAGAATTGAGGCGTAGATTATTTGTAAATGGAGAGAGAATCCAGAAATTGTGGGCGGAATGGGACTTTGCAAATTAACTTTTTTGGAGTCCTACACCAGTGTTCACAAAACGTTAATTTGCTATTCGAATCGATAGTAAGGAAAGCAAATTTAAATGCTAGCATTTATATGTGGAAGACCGTAAAACAAAAACAGAGATGTCATGCTGAGGCTCTACAAGGCGCCGGTCAGGCCGCATTTGGAGTACTGTGAGCAAGGTTTGTGCCCCATATCTGAGGAAGGGTGTGCTGGCCCTGGAGAGGATCCAGAGAATGTTTACGAAAATGATTCCAGCTATGAGTGGGTTAGCATGTGATGAGCGTTAGACAGCACTGGGCACTACTCACTGGATTTAAGAAGGTTGAGGGGAACAACATTGAATCTTACAGAATAAGGAAAACCATAGATAGAGTGGATGTGGAAATGATTAATCCATTGGTGGTCGAGTCTAGACTAGAAGTATAGTGTGCTCGCTTAGACACAATTTGAGGAACAACTTCTACAGTCGGAGGATAGTTTATTTGTGGAACACATTGCCGCAGAGAGCTGTGGAGGCCAAGTCATGGGACACTTTGAAGGCAGAGACAGACAAGTTATTGATTGGGTGTCAATGGTTATTGGGAAAAGGCAGGTACATGGGATTAGGTGGCAGAGGGCATACACGATTGAATGGTGGCGTGCCCTCGATGGGCCGAATGACCTAATTCTACTAGGACGACAGATGTCGCAATGGGCTAAGTGTTCGGCTGGCAGAAGGTAGCCGGTTCGAATCCCGCTTGGAGTGCATACTGTCGTTGTGTCCTTGGGCAAGACACTTCACCCACCTTTGCCTGGGTGTAAATGTAATGTAATTATGTGAAGCACTTTGGGGTCAATGCAACTTGACTAAAAATGTGCTATATAAATAAGAAATGTATTTATTTATTTAAATGTATTATAGCTGCAGCTGACCAACACCCCCTGTGCAGTTTGACATTCTTGTTCCCTTCTCGAAACGTCAGCAATATTTGCTTTGTTTGCAAACTTAGAACCAACCTGTCTACGTCGATGTCTTCAGTATCTCAATACCAGCAGATGAAAGGGATAGATATTGACATCGATATGAGCATGCCCAATCAGCTTCAATGATGCAGACGTTCCAATGTTTGGAAGCTACAATTTACTTGACTTGAATATACTGAGTGTTCTGTGTGCACCGGACACGATGATAGGACAGCCCCGAAGACACGCTGAAGTCTCTATGTCCTTCGCAGACTGCGAAAAGTCGGTATGTCTCTCGTGACATTTCCAAGCTTCTGCTATGGTCCAAAGCAAGCAATTTCCCCTCTGGCCTCTTTCAATAACATGGCCTTAGATCACATTTGGTCCTGCCATCCACTTCAACCTGACATGCGCTTCTTTTTTTCCTGATCAAGTTTACAATCTCCTTGTTCATCCACTATTCCCTCTCCACGCCATGCGATTACTAAGGATAAGGTGGTAGGAAATTTCAAACGTCTGAGGGTGGATATGTCACTTGGACCCGATGGACGGCACGCCAAGGTTCTGAAAGAGGTAGCCTCAGAGAATGTGGAGATATTATTTATGATATTTCAAGAATCACGAGTTAGGAATGTTCTGGAAGTTCAGTAAATTGCGAGTATCACCCGCCGTACATAAAGGGAGCAAAGCAGTAGAGCGGATACTATATACCGGTTAGACTGAATTCGGTGGTTGCTAAGATTTTAGAGTCAATTAAGGATGATGTAACTCAGCAGTTTGAAGTTCACGATAAAATAGGCAGACGTCAGAATGATTTAGTGAAGGAAAGACCTTGCCTGGCTAATGTTCATTGAGGAAGTTCGTAGCAGGACCGACAGAGTGGACGCTGTAGATGTTGTTTACCCAGATTGTTAGAAATCCTTCGATAAGGTGCAAGGGAAGATGAGAGCCCATGGTATTAAAGGGACGATATTGGCATGGATAGCGGGTTGGCTGGATGGCGGAAGGCAAAGTGATGCAATAAATGGCTCTTGTTCTGGTGGGCGGACAGGGACTAGTGGAGGTCCGCAAGAGTCGATGATGGGGCAATTTTTCTTCATGATGTATTTTAAGGACTTGGATACGGGGATTGAAGGCTTTGAGGCCAATTTTGCAGATGTTGCTAAGCTAGGTGGAGGGGCACGCAGTGTATAAGAAGCACCGATTTCGCATAAGGACTTGGACAGGTTAGTAGTGTTGGCAGAGAAGTGCGTATGAAATATAGCATAGCAAATTGCGGAGTTATCTATTTTGGTAATAAAAATACCGGCGTAGATGTTTTGTAAATGGAGAGAGAATCCAGAAATCGCAGGTGGAAAGGTACTCCTCCCCTTCCTCAGCCCTCGGGCTGTCTCCACCCATCCCTCAGCCTTCGGGCTCCTCCTCCTCCTGTTTCCTTTCTTCTACCCGCCCCCCATCCCCCATCAGTCTGAAGAAGGGTTTCGGCCCGAAACGTTGCCTTCGCTCCATAGATGCTGCTGCACCCGTTGAGTTTCTCCAGCATTTTTGTGTACCGTCGATTTTGTTCAGAGAATGTTTACAAAAATGATTCCAGAAATGAGTGGATTAGCACATGAAGAGCGTTTGACAGCACTGGGCCTCTACTCGCTAGAATTTAGAAGGTTGCCGGGACCTCATTGAAACTTACAGAATAATGAAAGGCATAGATATAGTGGATGTTTAAAGGATGTTTCCACTGGTGGTAGAGTCTAGGACCAGAGGTGATAGCCTCAGAATTTAAGGCGCTCGATTAGAAAGAAGGTGGGCAGGAACATCTTTCGTCAGAGGGTAGTTACTCTGTGGTACTCATTAACACAGTGGACTGTGGAGGCGAAGTCAGTGGATATTCTAAAGGCAGATATAGGCATGTTCTTGATTAGAACTGGTGTCAAGAGCTATGGGGAGAAGGCAGGAAAATTGTATTAGGTGGCAGAGATCAGCCATGATTGACGTGTGTGGAAACCGGGATTCAAACCGCATACTGTCAGTAGTCCCTGTCAGAATCGAACCCGGGCATCTGGCGCTGTGAGCCAACAACACTACCACCGTGCCGCCAAACTTCGCCTGGACCTTGATAATAGGGAAATGTGTTATTTGCGATCACACTGAATGTCAGGACTGTACTGTGTTCGACAAAGGTCCACGATAAGACACAAATTCTGAATTAACTCAGCGGATCATCAGGACGACTTTTCGGGTCGGAAACCTTATTCAGTTTGAAGAAGCGTCCGACCCGAATAGTCGCTCATCTACGTCGTCGAGGGATGCTGCCTGATCCGCTGAATTACTTCAACATTTTGTGTCAATGTTCGATAGAGGCCATCTTCTGTAGTTCCTTGTTATTGCGTCTGCTCTCTATATTCTCCAAAATGCTGCCTGACCGGCTGAACACCTCCAGCACATTGTAACTTATTTTATGTAAACGAACATCTGAAGGTAATTGCGTTTAAGTACAGCAACTTACCCGTTGATGAATTAGTTTTATAACCATTTCTAACAAGATATCTATCCTGATGATTGCTATGTCATCCAAAGTAATGCAGTTAACACGCAGTGCCATCATTGTGTAATGACCGCCTTATCTGCCGGTAGATGATGCACTTGCAGACTGCCCTTCTGATCCTATCATCTGGTGCTGTGTGGATTTCATATGATCCCGACCACTGCGGGAATTTCCCGCGGGAAGGCTCTAGTTCCCTTGCACGTCTGAAAACGCAAATGGTTGACAGAGTAATGGCGTGTATAATACAGCCCTGGGGTAGCTGGGCCGTTGTAACATCAGTGAGCATTTACATGGCATTTATAGAGATACACTGAATGAGCGCGAGGAGGGGGAAAGTGACGAAAGACATTACTCTGACAGACGGCATTGACTCTCTGGTCCAAAACGGACAGTGGGATGCAATGATATAAAGAAGAAGACAACGTAATTTCGAAACGGATTTTCGGTTTTACCGAGACATTAACTTTACTAAATTGGAAAAGAAAACGAATGGGCCCTTAATCACATTTTTTTAATTCCTCCCTAAATTTGCTTTGAGACACTACATACATGAACGTGTTGGTGCACGCACTTACAGCCCCCAACATATATCCGGACTGTTTTTCTATGCTAATTGTTCGTTGAAATTTGATCCTAAGGTCACCATCCAAAGTAGTACGAAGCTACCGGATATGGCCAGAAATAGCACGATGGCATCCTTTTGTTCTAAATAGAAATAGCATCCTTTTGTTCCCCACCTCTTGATCTGCGCCGCTCTCGGCCTTTTTGTTCCCTCGGAGACCGCTCTTCACTCTACTGGCGTGTATAACGTGATTGATTGCAGGGCTATGAGGAGAATAATCAGTAACACTGATGCAATGGAGACAACATGGTTTATATCACCCAAAGTGCCACCCATAACGGCGACGTGTAGAATTGTGGGGTTATGCCACAATACCAAGCCACCTTGTGAATTATGTCTTGAGGTACGTAGGGAAAATGCACTGGGATATTATGAATAATACACGTCACGGCTATCACTAAAGCCGCAGTTTTCTCAGAACAATATTTTATTGGTAAATTCAGATGACAAATAGAGATATTTGAAAGCCACCTTCGTCAGACAGAGCAATCGATGAAATACATTTACAAAATGCTGCTCACACATGTGAGTTAAGTAGAGGAAGTTAATAGCGAGATAGGTAATAGTTAGATAAACAGCTAGATAGGGATCTTTAAAATAGCGGAGTCAGGGGATATGGGGAGAAGGCAGGAACGTGGTACTGATTGGGGACGATCAGCCACGGTCATATTGAATGGCGGTGCTGGCTCGAAGGGCCGAATGGCCTACTCTTGCACCTATTGTCTATTGTCTATAATCGGAAAATAGGCAACTGGCAACACGCAGAATAGTACCTCAAAGATCAGAACCATTAAATCAGCTACGGCCATGGATACCAGATAGAGGGTGATACATCTGGAGAGATCAATCTTTCCCCGAGAGAGAAAGGTGATCGCCAACAGAATAGCTGTGGAAAAGACGAAACTAAAATCACCAACATTCATTTTCACAGGATAACATCAGTATCACAGTCGTTCGAACGAAAGTAAATGGAGTATTTTAATATTTAAGAAGGAACTGCAGATGCTGGGAAAATCGAAGGAAGATAAAAGAAATGCTGGAGAAACTTAGCGGGTGAGGCAGCATCTATGGAGCGAAGGACAGGTGACGTTTCGGGTCGAGCCCCTTCCTCAGACTGGAATATATAACATGATCCTTTTACTCGTGTCGCCTACACATTATTGAATGAATACCCGGAAGGTGCAGTTCGGAAACTATTAATCAACAGAACTGCGGAAAATGACATGACTTTATAAACACGATGCATCGAAGAAAGATATTTAATTTCCGATGGGTCTGGTTGATTCAAATTAATTGTGACGTCTATTCTCTCGTCCACGGAGGAACGTGAAGAATATAGGCTAATTTGCATTTCACTGATTGATTTCGCGATACATTTGAATGCAAATACTGCATCCAATTCACGCCTCTGGTAAACTATATTTCATACCGCGCTTGCTTTATAAGGCGTTCGATTTTTTTCGGCCCTTTATCTCTATGGACAGCAGGCGCACTGCTGCGTGGCAGCCACAGCGACCTAGGATCGATACTGGTCACTGGTGCTGTTTGCACCTTCTCCTCAACCATATAACCATATAACAATTACAGCACGGAAACAGGCCATCTCGACCTTTCTAGTCCGTGCCGAACACATATTCTCCCCTAGTCCCATCTACCTGCGCTCAGACCATAACCCTCCATTCCTCGTCCATATAACTATCCAATTTATTTTTAAATGATAAAAACGAACCTGCCTCCACCACCTTCACTGGAAGCTCATTCCACACAGCAACCACTCTCTGAGTAAAGAAGTTCCCCCTTATGTTACCCCTAAACTTCTGTCCCTTAATTCTCAAGTCCTGTCCCCTTGTTTGAATCTTCCCTACTCTCAATGGGAAAAGCTTATCCACGTCAACTCTGTCTATCACTCTCATCATTTTAAAGACCTCCATCAAGTCCCTCTTAACATAGAAACATAGAAATTAGGTGCAGGAGTAGGCTTCGAGCCTGCACCACCATTCAATATGATCATGGCTGATCATCCAACTCAGTATCCCGTACCTGCCTTCTCTCCACACCCTCTGATCCCCTTAGCCACAAGGGCCACATCTAACTCCCTCTTAAATATAGCCAATGAACTGGCCTCGACTACCCTATGTGGCAGAGAGTTCCAGAGATTCTCATCTCGGTTTTAAAGGATTTCCCCCTTATCCTTAAGCTGTGACCCCTTGTCCTGGACTTCCCCAACATCGGGAGCAATCTTCCTGCATCTAGCCTGTCCATACCCTTAAGAATTTTCTAAGTTTCTATAAGATCCCCTCTCAATCTCCTAAATTCTAGAGACTATAAACCAAGTCTATCCAATCTTTCTTCAAAAGACAGTCCTGACATCACAGGAATCAGTCTGGTGAACCTTCTCTGCACTGCCTCTATGGCAATAATGTCCTTCCTCAGATTTGGAGAACAAAACTGTACGCAATACTCCAGGTGTGATCTCACCAAGACCCTGTACAACTGCAGTAGAACCTCTCTGCTCCTATACTCAAATCCTTTTTGCTATGAAGCTAACATACCATTCGCTTTCTTCACTGCCTGCTGCACCTGCATGCCTACTTTCAATGATTGGTGTACCATGACACCCAGGTCTCGCTGCATCTCCCCTTTTCCTAGTCGGCCACCATTTAGATAATAGTCTGCTTTCCTGTTTTGCCACCAAAATGGATAACCTCACATTTATCCACATTATACTGCATTTGCCAAACATTTGCCCACTCACCCAGCCTATCCAAGTCACCTTGCAGTCTCATAGCATCCTCCTCACAGCCAACACTGCCCCCCAGCTTAGTGTCATCCGCAAACTTGGAGATATTGCCTTCAATTCCCTCATCCAGATCATTAATATATATTGAAAATAGCTGGGGTCCCAGCACTGAGCCTTGCGGTACCCTACTAGTCACTGCCTGCCATTGTGAAAAGGATCCGTTTACTCCTACTCTTTGCATCCTGTTTGCCAGCCAGTTCTCTATCCACATCAATACTGAACCCCCAATGCCATGTGCTTTAAGTTTGTATACTAATCTCTATTGTGGGACCTGGTCGAAAGCCTTTGGAAGTCCAGAAACACCACGTCCACTGGTTCTCCCCTATCCACGCTACTATTTACATCCTCGAAAAATTATATTAGATTCGTCAGACATGTTTTACCTTTCGTAAATCCATGCTGAGTTTGTCCAATGATTTCACCACTTTCCAAATGTGCTGCAATCCCATCTTTAATAACTGACTCTAGCAGTTTCCCCACTACCGATGTTAGACTAACTGGTCTGTAATTCCCCGTTTTCTCTCTCCCTCCCTTCTTAAAAAGTGGGGTTACGTTTGCTATTCGCCAATCCTCAGGAACTACTCCAGAATCTAATGAGTTTTGAAAGATTATTACTAATGCATCCACTATTTCTGGAGCTACTTCCTTAAGTACTCTGGGATGCAGCCTATCTGGCCCTGGGGATTTATCGGCTTTTAATCCATTCAATTTACCCAACACCACTTCCCTACTAACCTGGATTTCACTCAATTCCTCCAACTCCTTTGACCCGCGGTCCCCTGCTATATCCGGCAGATTATTTATGTCTTCCTTAGTGAAGACGGAACCAAAGTAGTTATTCAATTGGTCCGCCATATCCTTGTTCCCCATGATCAACTCTTCAAAAGGCAGAAAGGCAGCTGGGCGGACGGCAGGTGGCAGCCACAGAGTTTTAATATATAACTAGACCAAGTGCAGACCCGTTGGGTCTGTTTCCCAAACGGCGTTGGCGAGGGGGGGGGGGGGAGCTGTGGCATCACACTAACCTTAACCACCCCCCAAACACACAGGTGGGGGGAGGGGGGTGGGTGGGTGAGAAGAGGGGAGGGAGGGGAGGGAGGGGAGAGGAGGAGAAGGAAACATGACAGATTTGGGAGGGAAAGGAGAGCGGGTAGGGGGTGAGAGAGGGGGATGGGGAGAGAGATGTGGGGGAGGGGGGGATGGGGAGGGAGGGGAGGAGGGGGAGAGGGGTGGAGAGAGACGGTAAAGAGTGGGGAGTGAGATGGAGGAGGAGAGGGGTAGGGGGAAGGGGGCGGGTGGAGAGAGGGAAGGGGGTGGGGTAGAGAGCGAAGGAGGTGAGGGAGAGAGGGAGAGGGGTGAGGGAGAGGGGTCAGGAGAGGGAGAGGGGTGAGGAGAGGGAAACATAGAAATTAAGTGCAGTAGTAGGCCATTCGGACCTTCGAGCCTGCACCACCATTCAATATGATCAAGGATGATCATCCAACTCAGTATCCTGTACCTGCCTTCTCTCCATACCCCCTGATCCCTTTAGCCACAAGGGCCACATCTAACTCCCTCTTAAATATTGCCAATGAACTGGCCTCAACTACCTTCTGCGGCAGAGAATTCCAGAGATTCACCACTCTCTGTGTGAAAAATGTTTTTCTCATCTCTGTCATAAAGGATTTCCCCCTTATCCTTAAACTGTGACCCCCTGTTCTGGACTTCCCCAACATCTGGAACAATCTACCTGCATCTAGCCTGTCCAACCCCTTAAGAATTGTGTAAGTTTCTATAAGATCCCCCCTCAATCTTCTAAAATCTAGCGAGTACAAGCCAAGTCTATCCAGTCTTTCTTCATTTGAAAGTCCTGACATCCAGGAATCAGTCTGTTGAACCTTCTCTGTACTTCCTCTATGGTCTGTTTCCCCAACGGCGTTTGCGGGACGGGGAGGGGGGTGAGAAGAGGGGAGGGAGGAGGAGGAAACGGGATAGATTTGGGAGGGAAAGGAGAGCGGGGTAGGGGGTGAGGGATGGGGAGAGAGCTTTAGGGGAGGGGGGATGGGGAGGGAGGGGAGCAGGGTGGGATGGGGAGAGGGGTGGGGGGAAAGAGGGGAATGAGTGGGGAGGGAGGAGGAGAGGGGTAGCGGGAGTGATGGAAGAGGGACAGAGGGATAGGGGAAGGGTGTGGGGGAGAGAAGGTAGGGGGTGGGGTAGAGAGGGAAGGGGGTGGGGCAGAGAGGGATGGGAGAGGGGTGAGGAGAGGGGGAGGAGAGAGTGGGAGAGAAGTGGAAGAGTGGGGAGGGAGGGAGGGGTAGAGGGGTAGCGGGAGTGGTAGAAGAGGGACAGAGGGGTAGGAGTAAGGGGGTGGTGGTAGAGAGGGAAGGGGGTGGTGGTAGAGAGTGAAGGGGGATGGGGGAGAGAGAGATGGGTGGCAGAGGGAGAGGGGTGAGGAGAGGGACACATAGAAACATAGAAATTAAGTGCAGTAGTAGGCCATTCGGCCCTTCGAGCCTGCACCGCCATTCAATATGATCATGGCTGATCATCCAACTCAGTATCCCGTACTTGCCTTCTCTCCATACCCCCTGATCCCCTTAGCCACAAGGGCCACATCTAACTCCCTCTTAAATATAGCCAATGAAACTTAAACACGACGAAATGTAATGAGGAGCGGATACTTAGAAAGAAAAGCGAAATCTCTTCCGAAATGGAAAAGACGTCGGCGATTCTGCGTCCGGTTTCGGAGTTGCGGAGCATCAAAGGAAGAAACGCGGCCGGGAGCCGTACATGCAAATGGATCCATTCCGATTGGACGTCCGCGAGCATCGGGCATTGTGACTTCGCACGGCGGGAACGAATCGAAAGGCAGGCAGGGCTCCGTACTGCAGGCAGGCGGACTGATTTGAGTTTTATATATTACTAGACGAAGTGCAGACCCGTTGGGTCTGTTTCTCCAACAGCGTTTGGGGGGGGGGGGGGAGGGGGAGGGGGAGTAGGGGCTGCGGCATCACACTCAAATTAACCACCCCCCAAACTCACAGGTGGGGGGAAGGGGGGGGGGTGGGTGAGAAGAGGGGAGGGAGGGGAGAGGAGGAGGAGGAAACATGACAGATTTGGGAGGGAAAGGAGAGTGGCGTAGGGGGTGAGAGAGGGGGATGGGGAGAGAGATGTGGGGGAGGGGAGGAGGGGGAGAGGGGTGGAGGGAGAGACGGGAAAGAGTGGGGAGTGAGAGGGAGGGAGGAGAGGGGTAGGGGAAGGGGGCGGGGGGAGAGAGGGAAGGGGGTGGGGTACAGAGGGAAGGGGGTGAGGGAGAGAGGGAGAGGGGTGAGGGAGAGGGGTGAGGAGAGGGAGAGGGGTGAGGAGAGGCAAACATAGAAATTAAGTGCAGTAGTAGACCATTCGGCCCTTCGAGCCTGCACCACCATTCAATATGATCAAGGATGATCATCCAACTCAGTATCCTGTACCTGCCTTCTCTCCATACCCCCTGATCCCTTGGAGGGATTGGGAGAGAGATTTGGGGGAGCGGGGAGGGGAAGGGAGGGGAGCAGGGTGGGATGGGGAGAGGGGTGGGGGGAAAGAGGGGAAAGAGTGGGGATGGAGGCGGAGATGGGTAGCGGGAGTGATGGAAGAAGGACAGAGGGGTAGGGGAAGGGTGTGGGGGGAGAGAAGGTAGGTGGTGGGGTAGAGAGGGAAGGGGGTGGGGGGGAGAGGGATGGGAGAGGGGGAGGAGAGAGTGGGAGAGAAGTGGAAGAGTGGGGAGGGAGGGAGGGGTAGCGTGAGTGGTAGAAGAGGGACAGAGGGGTAGGGGGAAGGGGGTGGTGGTAGAGAGGGAAGGGGTGGGGGAGAGAGAGAGATGGGTGGCAGATGGAGAGGGGTGAGGAGAGGGACACATAGAAACATAGAAATTAAGTGCAGTAGTAGACTATTCGGCCCATCGAGCCTGCACCATTCTCCATTCAATATGATCACGGCTGATAGAAACATAGAAACATATAAATTAGGTGCAGGAGTAGGCCATTCGGCCCTTCGAGCCTGCACCGCCATTCAATATGATCATGGCTGATCATCCAACTCAGTATACTATACCTGCCTTCTCTCCATACCCCCTGATCCCCTTAGCCACAAGTGCCACATCTAACTCCCTCTTAAATATGAACTGGCCTCAATTACCCTCTGTGGCAGAGAGTTCCAGAGATTCACCACTCTGTGTGTGAAAAAAGTTATTATCATCTCGGTTTTAAAGATTTCCCCCTTATCTTAAGCTGTGACCCCTTGTCCTGGACTCCCCAAACATCAGGAACAATCTTCCTACATCTAGCCTGTCCAACCCCTTAAGAATTTTGTAAGTTTCTATAAGATCCCCTCTCAGTCTCCTAAATTCTAGAGAGTATAAACCAAGTCTATCCAGTCTTTCTTCATAAGACAGTCCTGACATCCCAGGAATCAGTCTGGTGAACCGTCTCTGCACTCCCTCTATGGCAATAATATCCTTCCTCAGATTTGGAGACCAAAACTGTACGCAATACTCCAGGTATGGTCTCACCAAGACCCTGTACACTGCAGTAGAACCTCCCTGCTCCTATACTCAAATCCTTTTGCAATGAAAGCTAACATACCATTCGCTTTCTTTACTGCCTGCTGCACCTGCATGCCTACCTTCAATGACTGGTTTACCATGACACCCAGGTCTCGCTGCATCTCCCCCCTTTCCCAATCGGCCACCATTTAGATAATAGTCTGCTTTCCCGTTTTTGCCACCAAAAATGGATAACCTCACATTTATCCACATTATACTGCATCTGCCAAACATTT